>JBBPBT010000347.1:9111572-9143281 GCA_037974875.1 Cicer bijugum
ATATAATTTCTATCAAATAATGAAATTAGTTTTCGTATTTTTAAATTTTATTTTTTATTTTAATTTTTAACTAAAAACAGCAATATGACATATTTTAAATAATGTCACATATAAAATAAAAATTAAGAATAATTATCATATATAAAATTGTAATTAAATTCTTTAAAAACTAAATTTTTAATTTCAACTTTTTTTTATTTAAAAAAGAAGTATGAATAATTATGCATAGTTATACGTCATAAAACCATATACTATATTATTTTAAATATATTTTTAATTCAAAAATCTGAAACAGAATCTAAAATTGATAAATTTTAAAATAGAACCTTTATTGAAAATATGAAAACTAAGATTACAATTAATTAATTTCTAAAATATAAAGGTAAACATGATGGGAGGGTAAAAGCGTAAAATACTACCATCGTCGTCTTCGTGAATAGGGTTTATGCCCGAAGATCATTCACGTATCTGACATTACTCAAACTCACTGAAACTCTTGTAAAAATAAGTCACTGAAACCATTACGCCGTTATACATCTCAGAATGCGACTATAAAGAACACAACTTCTCAATAGCTTCTTTCCACCACTGTCACTGTTATTAACGATGAGGTATTCACGGTTCATACAATTTTCACGTCTCCGCAAAACCCTAACCCAAAACCCTAATTTCATTTCTCCTCAAATTTCAAGACCCTACATCGTCTCACCAACTCAACACCAATTCAATCGAAAATCCCAATGCGAATCTATCTCCACGCGCAACTACACCACCGCATCGCCGGATTCCGACAAGGTGTCACCGATCGTGGACGAACTCATGGGGTTAACGCTTCTAGAAGTTATGGACCTCGTTGAAGTGATGCGCGAGAAAAAGGGAATCAATGAGCTTCCGATTATGATGCTGATGGTTCCCGGAATGGGAATCAGGGGAATGCCGAAGGGTATGGGTGGAGCTAAAGGTAGTGGTGGTGAAAAGGGTGGAGAAGAGAAGAAGGTTGAAAAGACAGCGTTTGATGTGAAGCTGGATGCTTTCGATGCTGCTTCAAAGATTAAGGTTATTAAGGAAGTGAGGACGTTTACTAGTTTGGGGCTGAAGGAAGCTAAGGATTTGGTGGAGAAAGTTCCTACACTTTTGAAGAAAGGTGTGACCAAGGAAGAGGCTGAGAGTATTATTGCCAAGTTGAAGGACGTTGGAGCAAAAGCTTCTATGGAATAATAATAATAATAACAATAAGGTATTAGTTCATGTTGCTAATGATACATTAGATATTAACTTTGTTTTTGTATATATGTGTGGGTGTGTGTGTGTGTGATTGTGATATACTCTCTATGTTTCGTGTAGAATTGAGTGAGAGGATATTTTGCTGTATGCTATATTGCCCACATGTATGAAACACAGACATTGGACACTGCACAGACACATAAACACTGGTAATAATTTTAAGAAAATGATTGTGATTAAGTGTAACCACATATGTCGATAATGATACTGACAGACGACGTTGGACAGCAGACACATTCAATTTGAAGTGTTGGTGCTACATAGCTGCACACCAAATTATTATTTGGGGCATTGAGAAGTTAGTTCAATATGTGTCTTTGGTAAACAATTTAATTAAGGACATTTAATAAGCTATTTTGGATAGCAATGGGCATGCTATAAGTTATTTTTATAAGGGTACCCAAACACAAATATAAGTGTTTATATCATGGGATAAGCTCTGGTAAAATGTAAATAAGCTATTTCATACTCTTCCACGAACTGACAGTGAGTTGCCAGTATTGAATTCTTTTTTGTGCTTCAACTTATGATATATAGGAAAAGGGATTTCAAGATATAATAAGGAATCAGCAAGTATCTAGATAGTTTGTAAAATTAAATAAGAATGTTGGGTGCTAAAACAATAGCTTGAGGCTTATCTAAAGAAACTATTTGATATAAGTTGCTGAAAATGAAATCATCATTTAGCTGGTGAACTTGTTGCTTATGTGAGGTGACCTATCCTCATAGGTGAAATATCAGCATTTAGCCCCACCTGGACTATTTGTGTTTAATTGAATAGATAGACATGGGGAGATCTTACTCTAGTTCTTTAGTTAGATACGCACATTGACTGATATATTCTTATTTGCATCTGAATAGTAATAAATAATAAATAATTTTAAAGTAAAATATACAATGACTATTTGTAGGGGAAGAAAGGAAAATAATTATTTGGTCAGCACTTTTTAACAACAACCAAAGTTTGAAGCTCTTAGGTTGTTGGGATTAAATTATCCCTCCTTTAGACAAATTACTGTTGGTGAGCAAATCCTAACCAATTTCTATCTTTTCTATATTCGTATGTTTTTTTTTCAATGTTAAATCGATTCCTGCAATTGGTGTAACCTTCACGTGAAAGAAAAGGGTTGAAGTGTTGGATGATTGGAGATTGATAATTATATTGCCTAGCACTAGTTCTATACTGAAAACATAGACAACATAGAGTAAAGTTTCAAATTAGATATTTGCATTATAATAAACAACATTTGCCTATCATGTGGAACATAAGCATCTCATGCTCTCTATGTTCATATGCATGTCCTGATGATAGTAGGGACTAAGGTGGTATGTACATTTTCTGTAAATACTAGAGGTTTTTGGCAATTTCAAGTTCTAATTGGCATTTTAATATTTGGTGTTTGTCTAGGAAAAAGCCAGGATGAAAAACATAACATGGCGAAGAGGTTTTGTTTTTGTAGCAGCTAGTGCCTCACACCCAAGTTTCCATTGGCAGGTGATGGAAGTCACTGAAGGTCTTCTCATGATGCAAAGCTGTTATAGTTTCTTGTATTAGAAAACATTGTCGAGCTCGTTATGTTCCTTCTTTTCTTCCTTTTTTATTTTTATTTTAACCGTGCTACGGGCTATTTTTGCCCTGAAATTCATTGATCATTTTTTAACCAATGTTGTAGAATTGATTTATGATGGTGGAATCGTTTTTTATCCCATTGGATGTCTACTGAACTACCATAACCTCACAATAATGTGTAATGGGCACTTTGAATTGGAGTTACAACTTTCAACCTGATTGCAGTCTCTTCTTCTTTAACTTGTTTTGGCTGTGTTCAGTTTGTAGTATCCTTTCCATTGGTTTCCTCTTGTGTGAATGAGCTCTCACGGATTAAAAGATCGACTCTTGTGACATTACCATACTTTTTCTGTGCAATGTGCATGCTGCACCTCAATTCCTTTTAATCTCATCTTTTTTGTGATTCTAGTTTCAAGCTATGAAGCATTGGCGCAGAGCCTAATGGAAATTTACATTAAATTAATGCAATCTGATATTTTAGATTAAAATAGCGAAAATATGTAAGATGACATTTCATATTGCAAACACTTGTATTATGAAACCGACATTTAATCCTCACCGTCCAATTATCATTTATTAAAATCAGTGTTTACAATTATTTTGAATTAAAAACATTTGACCTAGCAAGTTTCTTTTTCCCAATTCTCACATGTGATGTTGGCTTCTCGAGACATATCGAATACTTATTCTCCCCCATTGTTGCCGAATGTGATGAACACTGAGACAGTTGAAAATTTTCATCCTTATCTTTTTAAAGCCTTTTTACACATAATAAAAAAAAATGAAGATTGAGATGTTTTCATGTACCCAAAAAACATTGCGTATAATTACTACCAATTAGAATGAAGAAGAAAATATATGGCGGAGATTGATGAATACAAATTAATAGATAAAATTCATTGAAATGCAGTAGGATAGAAAATAGACTTGCATTAAATATAACTTTTATCTTTTATTTAATTCTTTTTTATTCATTATTATTCTTTTAATTATTTTTTGTTTTTTATTTTTTATAAATGATATATTTTAAGTTTTGTCACAGTTACAACAAAAACTATAGCAACATTTGATTATCACAATTTCTTTTAACAGTTGGCAGTATATATATTCATTATAATATTTTTTAAAAAAAATTCATCCATTTAGCTCAAAAGACTATTCTTACATGTTTTTAATTATATGTAAATTTTTTAAAATGAAGAGTATTTATCAAAGTTCATTGTATTTTTGTCTTGTATTTATTAAGGTTACATATTTAACTTTGTAATTAATTTAATGTTATACTTCAACAGTTCATGAAAGTAAGTATACAGTTGTTTCAAAATGTAGACAGTTGATAAAGACTAATATTCATTATTTATAAAAGATAAAGGACGAAAATGAATGAAAAAAATAAAATAAAGGATCAAAACAAATATTTTATAAAAGATAAATGATTAAAATTGTATTTAAACCTATAAAATATTCTGTGGTAGATTAAAGTTTATTAAGGTGCCAAATTCTCTAAGGATTTGGTTTTTTTCGGATAAAAACAGTTTTTAAAAATAATTTTCAACTGTCAAAATATTTTAATTAAATATGTCAATAGTTGTACTTTTTTTTTTTTAGAATGATGAGTCATTTTACTTGTTGTACTACTTAAACATTTTCTTTTTCTGAAATTTAAATATACAAGAAAAATTAATCATTTTTTAGAGGCTTAAAACCCTAGTTTTACTAGCTTTGACATTGGTCACCCATGTATATTAGAACCCCACTAAAAATATTGAAGAGACAAAGAAAAGAGAGATGTAGCTGAGAAGTGTGTCGAACAAAAGAGAAAGTTGTATTCAACTTGAACAACTTTCTTTGTATTTAGATAGAAATCATTTTCATGTGAAAACAGATTTCTTTTAATGGCAATTGTGTTGGCAACTTTCTTTCTTTCTGTTCTGGTTGTATTAAACTTTCAGTATTGAGGTTTAATTTAAATATTTTTAAACTCTTTTTATGATGAACATTGAAGTTTCCTTCTTATTTATCTTTTGTTTGCTTAAGTGAGACATTCATAATTGGTTATTTTAAATACCATCACTTTGCAATTGTGTGAGCATTTCAGACCATTATTGAAAAAGTACTAATGATGTTTTTTAAATTAAATGTTTCAAATATTCCTTACAACGAGCTTTAAAAAGCATACAAAGTCAACATTGGCAAAACATCAAAAAATACACGAGGCTGACATGTCAAAACGAGAAGAAGCGTGAAACTTTCTAATTGTCCACCATAGACGAATGTTCATAGAAATGGAATGAACCTTCATCACCAATCACCATGTCCCATAACCCACTGCCATGGAAGCATGCAACCACGATCCACCATCTCCCCCCTATGCGACCGCCCAAGTAAATAATCTATGGTAGACCAAATAGCCTAGAAGCCACCATAAGTATGATCAAATAATTTTTTCTTCCAAATAGACTTTTCAATATTATTTTACTATCAGTTATTGAAAATTAAAAGGATACGACAATAAAATACTAGCTTTTTCAGACTCCTATTTTATCATTCGGCATTATAACATAACAAAACTCGCTCAAAGGTTCATGTAAAAACTACCATCATGCTAGACATGGAAAAGTATATCACTCAAGCTCTTTCCATAAGACCATAACTAAGTTGTCAAACTTTTAACCTCAAACTTAATGGACTCAGAAAATCAGAAGTATGTTAGGAGAAATCGAAATAAAGTTTACTATGATATGCTCATTTCCTTAGTTGATAAAAACATGTAAAAAAGCTACTCTTCAGATCTAAAGTATACTGATGATAATTTAATACTAAGGTAGGTGTCGCAACAGAAGTAATTGCTTGGCAGAACTTAGAAACCAAAGAAGCCAAGCTCACTGGCTCTCTCCTTCTCAAATGTTTCAAAGTATTGATAGATAATTGTTACTGCAAGCAAAATCCCTGTCCCTGAACCAATTGCCCCCATAAAATCTGCCAACACTGTCAGGGCACCAATACATATGCCTCCAAATGCTGCAGCCGTGGGGATGTATCTGTTTAGCTCTTTCTGCAAGTTTGACTCACGGTGTCCAGGCATTACCATTTGTTGTTCCTGCAAATTCAAAAACAGGTATTCGCTGAAATTTAAAGAGCCAACATAACAGATACTACTCACCCAGATGAACTTTAATACCAAGTGGAAATTCCCATACAACAAAACAGAGTTCCCAGCAACAAACTCAGTTTCAAAAAAGAAATAGTTGCCAAAACTATTGACCAAACCCTGAACCAACATTTGAAAATTCATAATACAAAAAGAAAAAGTTGCAACTAGTCATTCACCTCCAGCGGGCCAGTCAATGCTCTTACAAGTATACTAGCCTTATAGTTAAATTATAAATTTATATTAGTCTGAAAAATGATACAGTGCGGATTGGTTAGCTAATAAGTAATAAGGGTAACTCTTCTCAATCTTTTGAGTGGGTTGTAGTGGATTTTTCATTTCTTGCTTTAAGCATTATTCTTGCAATGATATAAGAAGTATTTGTCTACCTCATTTAATTTTGTAATTTAATTTCCTCTTCATAAAAAAAAATATATATATATATATATATATATTCAGTTTTTTAAACACAGTATTATTGGCTTCTAAAGAATGCTTATAACCCAAGTATGGCTAGTGTCTTGCTTCATGTAAGTATTATATCATGTTAACAGAGGAAACTAAATTCCAATGGCTCTAAGCATCATAAATTATCCTGCTTATCACCAGGTGAATCGTTTCTCTTAAAAGTACAGATATTGACAAAGCAGCCTCATTAGTCATTATATTGCAAGAAAACTGTAGGCTGGGAAAGGCATGTATGAGAAAAAATGCTAGTTAGTATACCTTCAACTGCTTGGCAACATCCCTAGCAGATGAACCAGAGACCTCAATCCAAGTTTTAGAGAACAAGGCACAGGCTGACAGCATAAACACAAGATAGAACAATGCATGGAAAGGATTGGCTGCCATATCAGCTAAACTGCAAAATATATGCAGCAAAATAATATTAGATTTGGTGGAAGCTTTATATTTTATTAGTATACCAATTAAACCACGCGGATTAACATAAGTGTAATTGGAAGCATATCTCTTACCTGGACGGTGCAGTGATATAGTATGCAATACCACCGACAGGAATTGAATGACCACCTCCATATTCAGATTGCTTCCATTTCCCCAACAGATTTACGAGGAAGTTTCCACTGTACTTACGGTGGAGAAGCTGAACAATTCCAATAACATTAGGCTGTTACAACAGAAAACCCAAAAATGCTAAGCCCAACCTATCACAAAACAATTATTACCTGGGAGATAAAGTAGAGATTGGAAACAAGGGCAGACTGAAGAATAATGGGCATGTTGGAGGTATAGAACAGTTTGATTGGATATGAACCCTGCTGTCCACGGGCATTCTTTGACCTTACAGGCAAGACCACACGGAAACCTTGGAAGTATATCACAATTAGGAAGATCAAGACAGTAGCAAGAAGATTTGTCACATTGGGAAGATTCTGCCGGTAAAATGCTTCGCGAAGGGCACGGACCTTGTCTGTTCTAGTTATCAACAAATGGAACAGAGCAATAACAGCGCCCTCAAATTCAGCTCCACGTCCACTATTAATGGTGGTAGGACTAAATGCCTTCCATATGATGTTTTCACTGTAAAATAATAACAAGAGAAATCCTTCTAAGTTTTTGATAAAAGATAAGATGCCGTGGTTAGTAGTTGCTGTACAAAAATTTCATAGACTAACACTGGATATGTTTTATCAGCAGAGACTAAAAACCTACCAGATATTAGTCGCTATGAATAGGGAAATTCCAGAACCTAGACCATATCCTTTTTGAAGAAGCTCATCTAAACATATCACAATAATACCCGCAAAAAAGAGCTGGAGGATGATGAGGATGGCATTTCCCACTCCAAGTTGGCCCACACTACCATACATCCCTGAAAGAACATAGGCAACTGCCTCTCCGACAGCTATCAAAATACCAAGTAGCTTCTGTGCTCCGTTTCTGCCATATAAAAGGAATTTAACTCAATAAATATATAGTATATAACACAACCCAAAATAGTGAAAACCACATAAAAGACAACAGGAGATATAACATGACAAGTACCTAATAACATACACCGTTAAATGAAGGAATACTAGTCAAATGGACAACCAGAGCAAGCAGTAGTGTGGGAGAGAGGAACAACTATATGTAATTATGATTTCATCACGTGAATTTCTGAATTTAAAAGTCGATTTATGGACTAAAGCACTAAACAGAACCTAACTAAGACTCATAACTGATTCTATTGAACAGATTCAGTTGAGCATGCTCAGCAATCGTGTGACGCTGTAACAGCTAAACTACATACGACTCAAAAGATATAACAGCAATAAACCACAAACACATGTAATAAATCTTAGAGTAGGATATACTCTGATAACCACAAATGTAAAACCAGATGAAATTACTGAAAAATACAAGATGTTCATTAAAGAATAAAAGTTGTAAAAAGAAAGACACTTACAAAAGGGCACGATCCTCTCGTACATTGTTGTCCACTTCAATGATCTTTGATCCAGCAAGAAGTTGCATGACCAGCCCAGAAGTCACAATAGGAGTGATTCCAAGCTCCATGACAGTTCCACGGTTTGAAGCAAGGATAACACGCATCCAATAGAATGGATCTGCACCTGTTGTCGAGTGTATTCCATATAGAGGGAGCTGACTACAAACCAGGAAAACGAAAAGAGAGATCACGGTATATATGACCTTCTCTCTAAATGGCACTTTCCTGTCAGCTGTCTGAACTTCAGGAAGGAATGAGAGAAACGGTCTTACTAAGTGAAGCACCCTAAACCCACCTCCCATCTTATCAAACTATATCAATTGAACCTGCATCATACATTCAACATTCATATATGTAAGAACATTGTTAGAAAAGGAGGGGGAAACCAAAATCTAGAATTTTAAATCAATGAAATAAGTGTTGGTAGATATTAACGCGACTATTATTTATTACTAATTCCCTTTTTCTTTTACTGTATGAGCTTTGGCAGAAGTAGGAGTAGCAAGGTTTCAATATGAAATGACCTTGACCTGCTAGAGATTTTAGCTCATAATAACCAAACCCGCAATGCTTGGGAGTTGGGATAGTAGCAGGTTGGTTGCAACTTGCAACATTTACAAACCACCTTAAATTTAGGACCCAATAATTTCAGTTAGAAGTTTTTGAGGTGTTCCTCTAAAGCCTAAGCTTTTGTGAAAAATCAGAATTTTAATAAACAAAAAATAAGATTTCTGATTATAAGAATTTTTTATAATTGTAATAAAATAAAAAATAGATTCTGTTTTACATAAAATATTTACATTTAAATATAAAACCACTTTATTTTTTATAAATTCTTAAAATTACTTTCTGTCAAAAGGTAAGACAAAGGGGCACTTAATACAAAAAACCTCCTTTCAAATGGAGCATTCAAGTTCAACAAGACATACGAAATAATGGCAACTGGCTAGCATCAAATCAAACTAAAACACAGCAACAAAAAAAAAAAAAAGTAAACTGAAAAATAACAATTTCGGTGGTAAAGTTAATCAGAATCCCCTAAGATCGGTCCCTCCCTCAATACATAACTTTATATTACCAGATCAATACTGAAACAGGTAATGTCAATTATCACTGAATTAACCTTCTTGTCCTAAGAGAGAATTGCATAGCTACATACACCGAATTAATACAATGTAATGTAATCTAGCCAATTTAACAAATGAAGAAAAAATCTTGGAGCTAAGCAATATAAACACAAATTGCATGCAATATTTTATATAGATAGATCTCGTATCATGCATTCAGAAGCAAAAAATATACATAAACCCTAATTCGCACATGCAGAGAGAAACGAAGTGGAGGCAAAATGATAATGTCAACTGCGACACGGAGCGATAGCACGAAACAGATTAATAAAAATAAAAATAAAAAGAGAGAAATTGAAAACCTGAAAGAAAGAAAGAAAGAAAGAATGACGGTAAGAACGACGAAACCAGAACGGTACGGAGGAGGGTTTTCCGTAAGTTGCTGTTGAGTGGAGATATTAATATAAAAATGTAAATCATAAAATAAATCATGAACGTTAATTTTCGATTTTGTTAGTCAACTTTCGTAAAAAGTAAAAAGGTTCAGTATTTTATATTTTTCGATATTATTAATTATTTTCCATATTAAAATTAAATTCTAAACTTGAAATATCAAAAAAAAATATAAAAATTATGTGACAGGAATACCTTAAATTGGAAATAATATTATTGAGATAGATTGTTTCAATGGAGATAAGTCATTATTTATGTTTATTAACTTTATATAGAATATATCCAGTCAAAATTATATATATACCATATTTTGAATCAGTCAAAAAGAATAATTAATAATATTTCATAATCAAGTAATTAATTAATATTTTTATTAATTATAATTTGAGTTTAAGGATTATATATTATGATATAAATTATATATATTAACAATTAATTCAAAATATCGATTTAATTATTATTCAAGTTTAATTAATTCAAAATATCGATTCAATTATTATTCAAGTTATAATTATATTGTAAGATGATGAAATCAAATATTTATATTTATGAAGTAATATTCATCCATTAATGTATTTCTTTCCTTAAAAGAATATATTTGTTGTTTATGATATGTGTGAGATAACTATATCTTACATAAACGTTTTAATAGGTGATTTGAATTTAGATATGAATGGCATATTTGTATAGATTACTCATTTGGGAATTGAGTAGAGGCCAAGAGTAAGTATTAATATTTGTGTATAACATATTTCATATGTACCAAACTACTCATATAAGTGTTTAATGAGAAGACATAGGTAAACAATATATATAATTGGTCGTTTTCTCATAGACGTACTTAACTCATCATGAGACTCGTGCAAGTGAAGTGATTAGTCACAATTAAATTGAGATTGCATGATAGCTCTTGTTATTTGGAAATTACTCGTAAACCACATAGGAATTTCTCTGTATAAGATCTCTAAGATCTAGTTTCACTCGAAGACTCCATAATAATAGTCACAATTAGATTCACGTTGTTGTACTTCCCCAACACATGATCAAAAATCTTTGTGAGAGAAAATTACAAAATATATTTGGACTTCTCTAATAGCTATATTAATGTAGTAAAATTAAATAATTTAATGTATCACTTGATCAAGTGATTGCAATGTTTGTCTTTAATTCAAACCAATTCATCTATTAAGTTACCAAAAGTCAAAATCTTTCTCAAGAGTTGTTTTCTTTCACCAATTGGTATGAGTTGAATAATTATTTTCTATCACCAATTGGTATAAGTTTCTCCATAAATAGAGATGCTTTAGAGACAGAAAATGCAACATAATATTCATGTTACATGAATCAAATTTTTGTCAAAAATATTTGTGAGTTATTTCTTCTTTTCTCTAGCGCACGAGAGTAAATGAATGAATTTTATTCCGTAAAATATAATTGATCGATAGGCTTGTTGTGAATGTGCAATTCACTTCAAAGATTCCAAAGTATCATGAAGGAGATTCATCGGTTAACCCGTTTGCATCCAATATATATAGATTGGTGGGGGCGAAACGAATCTAAAGCTTAGTGTGATACACACGCTTTGGAATTTATTTGTACAACCTTCATCATCATTAATTTCATCATCTTCTTACTCAAGATTTGCAGCATACCTCCAACAAAAGGATCTAACATCTTTAGGTTCGATTTTCGATTGTCAATTTTATTTATGACTGCAATTTTTAAAGGAGATGAACTTTATTGATCATGGTGAAAGATGCACATTTAATTTATACGAATATATATGATATATTTGAAGTTTTAAATTCATATGTGGTTCTCCAAAGTAATTATATTTATGTTAAAGTTAACATTTGGTTAGATTGATATGCATGATTTAGAATATATTCAAGTATGTGAATTTCATAAGTATGGATAAATGTTCGGGTTATGATGCACGCTCAACATATACTCTTAATTTATTTTAATATGAAAGTAGTGGATATATAAATATCAAGTGCGCGTTTTAATTATATTATTGCTTCATGCTACAAGTTTTTATATTTAGAATTGATGATCACATATTACATGTGCATAATAGTACGAAAGTAATTGTATATTGGTTATCTTGATATCAACAATAATTTGAATATATATTTTGAATTATTATAAGTTGACAAATGTTCATGGAGAAAAGTAATAGAAAATCTTAATGATTTTTATTTATTGTTTAGTTTCTATTGTACTTGTTTGAATTTGTCATAAGAGATATTTAAATGTGAAACTCGATTTACCAAATAAAATTCATGATGCATATATTAGTTATAATATAACTATGAAAAAATGATTTATTTAATAGAAATAAAACGAATTCTTATTTGTTAAGGAGTAGATAACTTACATGTTTAGATCGATCTTATGATATTTGATTATGAAAAAAATTTATGATCATGCTTTGTTAACTTATGATGGTATATATTTAATGCACTCGATATTTTATATCTTGAACATAAATATATTGAAAAAAGAATTAGAATTTTAAATTGAGATGCTTATTAAATATAGTAAAAGGTAGAATGACATAAAAGTTTTTGTATGTGATAATTGAAATGTTTATTAATTGTACATGATATAATATGAAGAGATTAAATGAAAGAGAAAAAAATTAATGGTTTGGTGATAATTGGTCAACACTATCAAGAATATAAAAGTTAATCGGATGTTTGATGTAAGTCGTGACTTGTACCAGACCTAGAATATTAAGTCGGTATACAAGCAATTCATGTAAAGAACGTTGACATACTACTAATAAAGTATTAAAATATTTGAAATGAACAATTAACTATAGTTTAATCTATAGTGGATATCCTTTAGTTTTGGACAGATGTCAGTTGAGTAAATCACGTCGAGGATCATGCTTCCATAAGTGGATGGATTTTCAACTTTGGTGGATGTGCAATTTCTTGGGGTTCAAAGAAATAAACTTGTATTACCAACACCACCATGGTTGCACAAGCTGCATGTAGTAAAGAGGCTTAATGACTAAGAAATTTGTTGTATGAGATATCAATTTGGTCAAAGTCAATGACATTAGTATCCATACATTGTAATAATTAATATCCACTATCATAAGCATATAGCCAAAAATATAATAGAAAATTAATACATATTGGATATTGGTTAAAGACATAGCTATGTAAAGGATTTAATGGAGTGATATCCATGATGTTTGTAAGAATTGAAAAGTGTAAGACCCATAGTTTTAAATCATAAATTATGCAATTTTAGAGTGTCTCAGTGTTGAACTCTGAGACTTTTTAGGCAAATTATTGTATTTTGGTATTTTGTGAATTTAATGCCAAAAATATTTTTGGATCCCCGATTAAATTATTCACCGAGCAATGGTTTTATTTATTTACGTTACGAAGAATTTAATACAAGACAATTTTGTTAAAAATACTTCGAGTTGCTGAAAATTGTATCTGTCAACTGAGTTGCGACGAGAGTTAATATTTTTAACAAAAAGTGATTTGAAAAGTGATGGATGAAATAGTGACTTTATAAAATATCTAGATATTTTTAGATATTTGTAGTTTAGTTTTAATAATATATATATATATATATATATATATTATTAGTTTAAGTATATATATTTATATATAGAAAGTAATCTATGTATATATATATGTTAAGAAAGCAAGAAGCACGGAGGGAAACTGAAAGCAAGAAACAGAGAGAGAAACATAAAGCCTTTTGATCTTCTTCTCCTTCTTTCCTTTATTTTTCAAAAACAAAACTAAAATCACAAAACACAAATCCCCATTTTTTTACTAGATCTAAGCTTCCATTCGAGAAGTGACAGAAGAGAAAGTTGCTCATTGCCACATTGCGGTGCACAAACTTAAATTTTACCGGAATTAATTACGGTACCGTAATCGCGTGTTAGAGTTATCGTTAAGGTAAGGACTCCTTCCAAACTTTTAGTTTGCATTTAGGACATTATTTGTGATTTTGTGGAAAAGAAATTTGATGTATTCGATGTGTGGATTTGTAGAAAATGAATTTAATGTGATTTATATGTGTAGTGATTAAATTTGATGTATTTGAGTTACGTAATGAGTTATTTTCAAATAAATGAGTTTGAACTGAAGTTGAAATTTTACGAAAAATTTAGAGTTGTTAAAGTTGTGAAAATGTTCAAATTTTAACAAAGTAAAAGAGTTTGAGCAAAAAGACAGATTGAATCTAAAAATAGTTAGAGTTTAAAATGTTACTCTTTTAATTACGCTTTGATTGAGTTTAAAAAGAAAAAAAAAAGTTAAAACATACATTGCAAGGATTATATGTCTTTAGAAGCTGAGGGTAGAGTAGGGGCTTTGTATTCGTATTCACCACCCTACTATGTTTTTCTATTTTTGGCTTTGTAGTGGTTGCAATTTTTATAACCATGATCACATAGCCTTTTCTGGGCTAAAACAATGGCTTGGTCTTAAAGCACCCTTATTCACCTCCCTAGTATGATTGTGTGGATTACCTCATCTTTGCTGTGAAATGTATTGAATTCTATTCTATTAATCTTGTCACACTAAATGTTTTAATAGAACAAATAATCTGGAATTAAATATTTGCCCATAACCTAATACATATGTTGACGGCACCATTTAAGTTCAATTGCATCCTTTGAGTTAAAATATGGTGTAAAGAAAATATCGGAAGTGTGGTTGGCTTAAAAGAGAAACGGAGATAACGGTGCACTGCTATGGACCCATCTATAGTGAAACTATGCATGGGTCATGAATGCCTTATGATGGACCAATTTTCTGTTCATTTTCTTCTATCTTGCTTTGCTTGTTGGTCATGCATTTTTAAGAAAATTGTATCTTTATATTTTCCCTGACAAAATTACGTACCATTTTCTTTTTCCTCAATTCATCTACCTTTCCTTATATTTTCCTTTCATTTTCTTTATATTTTCTCTGACAGATATTTCGGTGCTTTAATAGTCGAGTATGTGAATATGAAATTTAGACAATATTTATTTTATTTAATTTTAAGTAAATAATATAGATTATTTGGTTTTAAAACTTTGGTGTGTGAGAAAGATTAAATTTTGGGAATTTTGTTATGTTTGGATTAGTTTTATTGTGAACAAATTGTTATAAATATTCATGTTTATGTAGTTAGCTCCTTGAGTCTCGAAAAGGAATCGAGACCGTTGACACCGAGTTAGCGGTGGGGAGAACTCTGATATATTAATGTTGTTGTGATGATTTATGGTTGAAAATTTTGGAGATTGAATATGGGTGATTTATATTTGGAAATTTTGGTGATTCATGTTTGGTGAAATTGATGTGTTCATAATTAATATTATGAATTTTTTTAGAAGAAATTTATGTGTGACTTGGTGGAAAATGAATTTAATTCAATTTAGGTGTGAATGTAATTTGAAGATGTGATTTATGTGTGGTTGTGGAAATTTTAATTAGTGTAAATAAATATGTTTGAGTATGCTCTGTGTTGTGTTTAAAAAATCCTTAGTGTTAAATGAGTATTAAAAAAGGGGAATATTTTAATAGCTGCATTTACTTAATGATTGTGGTGAAAAGAGTCAGAGTGTGCTCATGCATTTCATAGTACATGGTAACCGCGATGGGGCCATGGTGATAGTGGTGACCGTAATGGGCCACGAGATGATGCCATGTGATCTGTTGCTTCATCTTATCCTTGCGGGGATTTTCGCGTCGTGTAGGTCTGTGATAGACTACACATTTTTAGTAAATCACGCTGACCCGTGATAGGTGGCACCTCGGTAAACAGTACTTGTCTGTGATAGGCGGTACGTTTACGATTTACGCTTTTTAATAAATCGTGTTGACCCGGTGGCACCTCGTTAATTAGTACTGGTCTGTGAGAGGCTGTACAATTATGATTTACGCCCTTCGAGGAGGGTTTTGGTTTGGAATTCTGGAATGATGCATTTTGGCATATACGCATTGCATTAGGATGCTTGGCATGCGAGTCAGGTTTGTTATACTTTGATGATTGTATATACATATTCGGTTGTTGTTGTGATTTGTCGTAATTGCTTTGAGGTGTTAAGTTGAGTTGTTAAGTTTTGATGTATTTATGTGTTCATAATTGATTTAATGAATATTCGATGTGTGATTGAGGTGTGAATTTGTGGAGATTAATTTGGTGTTAATTATGTGTTCATAATTGATAATATTAATATTTGAAGCGTTGATTAATTCAGAACCATTTTAGAATTGAAAATATGCATTTTCTCAATGGTATTCGGCTACGACAATGCAGCTTGTTAAAACTTTGTTATTCAATATTGTTTATGCATTTTTGGACATATGAAAACCCTTTCGAGGAGTATGCTAAGACGAAAGGTTCTTTTGAGCATTTGAAAATATAAAAATGTTATGTGGTATTTGTTAATTTTGGTTGGTGACCCTTTACAATTATTGTGGAAATTTGGGCTTTGCCCTCAGATGAGAATCAAGATTTTCCCACCGGTTAGTATCCTGTGAATGGGAATGTAGTTGGACACACTTGACTGGAGCTGTGTTAGGAGGGTCTTGCGGGGCGCATGAAGATCACTCGGATGTTTAGTTTTGTGGAATGATCATATTAGGTTGACGTATAGGGACTAGAAGTCTTTCTTTTGAGATGTGTTTATTTTAATTTGGAAGACTGTACCTATACCAATATTGTCAGCTTGACATTTTATTTTCGATGGGTTCCATGTACCACTTTTGATGTGTAAATACTTTGGATTCATATTTCAAAAACTATTTCGCTGCTTGTAAATTATGTTGACTTATTTGTTGTTGTGTTATGACTTAAATATTTATCCAAAGGTATTTCCTTATTTATTTCTTTGTTTGTTTCTTTGTTTAAAAAAAAAAATACACTCGCACCGTTAAAAATCGGGCTGTTACAAAAAGCATCTTACAGATCCTTTGATGAAATGTATGACAAATGACATGGTGTTGAAAACATCATTAGGGATGTGATACAAGTTAATATCTAGATAATCACCAATGGTGGAAACATCAACTCACACTTGAATAACATCAAGTCTTGAGTTCAATGATGAAAGTATATTATTAGAGTGATTGAAGTATTTGACAATAGATACATCACAAAGGATAAAAGTACTTGTACCATAAAATAAAATGGTAGGATGAAGTCTCCTTTTAACGGACATATAGCATGTATTTGCTGAAATGTATAATTATGGGTGCATTTTTTTTATATATTCTACCTATATGAGAATGAAGTGGGTCGCTTCATAAAGTTCAAGAGCTTGACTCTGAAATTCTCACAAAAAGGATATAAGACATAAGGTCTTATCAAATGTGTCATTTTTATAATTCGATCAATGGTACCGAGATTTCATGTGTGAGTTATGCACATTTGTTCTAATGAATGGTTGGTTCAAAGCTTGTCTACCAATCTATTTGGGGATGAGTGAAAACATAATTTACTAAGTAATAGTTCAAATCGTAAGATACTTTTATCTGAAACCATGAGATTTCTAGAATAACAGACTTAGATATATTTTGAAAGTAGTGCGGGATTGTGAGGGAAATTTCCAAAATATATTAGAAATTATCTAATACCTATATTAATGTAACAAAATTAAATAACTTAATGTATCACTTGGTCAAGTGGTTGCAATGTTTGGATTTAATTCAAATCAATGCATCTATTAAGTTACCAAAAGTTATAATCTTTCTCAAGAGTTGTTTTCTTTGACCAATTGGTATGAGTTGAAAAGTTATTTTCTTTCACCAATTGGTATGAATTTCTCTATAACTAGAGATACTTTAGAGGCAGAAAATACAACACAATATTCATGTTACATTAATCAAATTTTTGTCAAAAATATTTATGAGTTATTTCTTCTTTTTCTCTAGTGCACGAGAGTAAATGGATGAACTTTATTCCGTAAAATACCATTGACCGATAGACTTTATGTGAATGTGCAATTCACTTCAAGGATTCCAAAGTCTTATAAAGGGATTTGTCGGTTAACTCATTTGCATCCAATATATATAGATTGGTGGAGGCGAATCGAACCTAAAGCTTAGTGTGATACACATGTTTTGGAATTTATTTGTGCGACCTTCGTCATCATCAATTTCTTCATTTTCTTACTCAAGATTTGCAGCATACTATCCACAAAAGATCCAACAATCTTTACATTGTGCAATATGCATGATAACTTTGGGTTCGAAACCTTCACAATTATCTTCCTCCCTCTATTCTCATAAACAAGTCTTTTATAAAAAAGAGTACCATCACAAACAAACATGAGTTAAGTATATTACAATCACATAATTTATGCATCTTGTTCATACAATTTATATCACATTCACATCATAACATGTCACATGGTCACTTAATCACAAGATAACACATAGAATCAACATATTAATATTAATTAAATAACATCATAAATATAGTTAAAACTAGCATATTACAATAATAAACAATAAATCACAACAATTACATATTAATATCCACAACAACAATCTAATAAAGTTTTTAAATTCTTGTATTACTACTATTCCAAATATTGAATCTTGTTCGTTTATTTAATTTAATAGGACAATAACCTTGGCTAGCTCATGATGGTTTGAGAAATATGATATTCTGGTTCATATATATATGAATAAATTACGTGAAAACCACTCTTACATAAATAATTCGATTGAAATGTCTTAGTTAGGTACGCCACACTCCTAGTTCGGTTGCTCGTGATCGCACCACTCTAACTTTATAATTTGTTGGACAAAGAGAATGAAATAGTTTAGAATGAGGTTTGATGGTCGAAATTAAAATTAAACAACACATATAAGAAATAAGCAACTACAATTAAAAATATTATAGAATGAGACTTATCGATTAACGAAAAGTTCCCCAACAAATTGTTGATCGACACAAACTTTTTGACAATGTGGTTGTATGTAGTTATTTGGGAGAAAATAGAGCATTTTAAAAAAATGGTCGTTGAAAACCGTACAAGGTGGAAAATGGCGCAAAAATATAAATCTAATGTCCATTTATATAGTTAGAAACCAACGTTTTTGTACATACGACGAGACTCTTTGCATGATAATTTGCAACATTAAAGATAACATTTCATGTGTGTTCTTGCATGGAGAGTCGACATATTTAAATGAAGTATTTATGAATGTGTCGTATTGCAGGAATGATACTTCAAACAACGACATATAGGTTTTTATGTGCGTTCAAGTTTATATTTTTATAAAGAAAAATGGTCAAAGTTTGTTGACTTAATTTTATTATTTTTAAATTTTAATATGTTTTATTTTAAGTTATCCTATACACATATTCCTCACTCTATACTTCATAATATCTTAACGCATCACAAACAATTATCCATAAGAATCATACACATGATTTAAGACAATTGAGTGTTACATTAAGCTACATATAAGTAGTGTCACATAGAAGTTATAATTTCCAATACTCCTGTCTACTTTCTTCAAAATGTTCCTTAAAATTTATAACCTTGAATGCAAAAAAAAAAAAAAAAAAAACTCACCAAAATATATAAATCAAAGTAAGATTGCTAATTTTTCCATATTATAGATCTAATAAAACATCGATTAATTATATGTGTGATCTTCCATATTTGAGATACATGGTACAACTAACAAATGGTTAATTATACTTTAAAATTAGACTCTAATTTTGATATTGCTGTTGTTCTTCTTCGATGTGACTAGATTGTTGAATAAAATTTTACAGATTTTGAATTTTTGGGAAGAACATAAATAAAAATATTATAAGTAATTGATTTAATTTAATGATGAACAAAACAAGGTATCATTTAAGGTGACATTTCAACCAACTCAATAAAAAATTATGTACTCTGAAGACATTAATTTAATTGAAGTGATTCAATTTTACATAGATTTGTTAAGTCGTAATTCTCGTGAGTTTGACGAATTTTTAAGTCTTGATTTATACGAATAAAGTATAATTGATACTAAGGTTGTAGTTAACAAAATAAACTATCAATTGCATGTTTGATTATAAAGTGAAATCAAATAAGCAAAACCAAACCTATGATGCTGCTACTTGAGAATTGAGTGGAGACTTGAGAGAGAGAGAGAGAGAGAGAGAGAGAGAGAGAGAGAGATACCAGAGTAGCTTCCGTAACAGACAAGTACAAAAGCAGAGGATTCGCTTTCCTCCACCGTCACGCTCTCCGTTTTTCCATTGCTTTCCTTTTCTTAAATCAATTCAACTTTCAAACTCATATATGTCAACGGTAGCGCCTAAGCGCGACCAGTGGCAATGGGAGAATGCCATCGCCGGCTCCGCCGCTGGATTCGCCACCGTCGCTGTCATGCATCCCCTCGACGTTGTTCGAACTAGGTTTCAAGGTTCTCTTTCTCAATCTTTTCGTATAAATCAATTGTTTTTTTCTTTTCAGATTCGCCCTACCTTCCAGTCAATTTTTTGAAGCATGGTTTGATTTCGCAGTTAACGATGGTCGAGCCTCTCATCTTCCAAGTTACAAGAACACCGCTCACGCCATTTTCACCATTACTCGATCCGAGGTCTCTGTTTTTTGTTAGCTCACCGAATTCAACGTTTTTTTTCTTCCTGAAATTTTGGTTGCAATTAATTACCTTCATCATTAAATTTTCAATTTTATGCAGTTCAATGATCATAAATCACTTTTTTCGGTTTATTTCTTTTGACTATCAGCCTATCATAGTATGTTACAATTTTTAGAAAGTAAAAACATTTGATTGCTATACCTACTAGGCAATAGGCATGCATTGACACTTGCAGGTTTATCCTATTTTTCCGCACCAATGTCATAAATGGTAGATAAAGTCAGCACTATGGTTTTTGGTATTTTTTAGGATTAAAGAGAAACTGAATAGCATACCGGGAACTAAGACGTAAGGGTGTCGCAGTCGCTCATAGTGATATCAATGTAAACTTAGTTTTGTTGACATATTGTATTGAGATAGGAACCATGTGTAAGACATGTATACAACACCACATCAATATGTGGATATTTGGTCTTGCTAACATGTGCCCTTATAACATTTGTTAAGGAATCAAAAAATAGAAACTTTGTAATTTGTATTGGAAACAACAATTTTAGAGCTTTTAAGAACTGAAAACCCAACATCCAAGACAATATTTCTACATTTGGTTATTTAACATGTCTAGGGCAATAAATCACAGCACTTGTTAGTATTATCTAAATTTATAAAATGTCAGCATAAAAAACACATTCTAAACTATAATAGAGACCTCAAGACTACATATTTTCACTTCGTTTTTTTACTTTTGTGAGGATCACCTCGTGCTTCACTAGTTGTTAATATATCTGTAGCTAGGATTGTAGGCTTCAATGTCCTTTGTTTCCAATTATTAATGGGTTTGGAGTTAGTAACTTGACATCTTTTGAGATTTACAATAGGAGAGAAACTTCTGGTTTAGGTACTATGTGTATGTCGTACTATGAATGTGCTACTTATGTGCTGTGATTTATCTTGCAGGGATTAAGAGGACTTTATGCAGGCTTTCTTCCTGGGGTTCTTGGGTCAACTATTTCATGGGGTTTATATTTCTTTTTGTAAGTAGCAATTTCAGTTATGAAGATAATTTTTCATTTTTACATCTGATGCTCACTTGTAGAGAATGATATTATATTAGGTGGCAGACTCTTTATATTTGCATCCTGATTTTTGTGCATGTAGTATGCATCCTCTCTGGTTAAACTTTAAATTATTTCAGTCCGCGTGATTCTCTCCTCCTCTCTTTCACACACACATAGCTTATTTTTCTTAGTCAGGGCCAAATAAATATCTTGTATTCTACAGTATGTGATGCTGTCAGAAATATTATTCTGTTCTCTTCTCTATCTATTACATGCATGACAGTCACTATTCATTAGTAGCTAAGGACTACTTTTCCGCATCAATGTGTGTACAATGGGACCTTGTATAGATCCTGATAGTTTCATTACCACCATTGTTTTTGGAAAATAGCATTGCTTGTTTTTTATTATGCCAAAGGATTGTCCCCTGTCCCCTTCTTTTGTGACTTCACTGGAGTCCTTCCTTTTTTTCTCCCAGACTTGAATTATTTTATTATTAATTTTTGAATGATTGCTGATCCACCTTATTGCTTTCCTAGAAGACCAAAGTCATCACCCCATTTTTTTTTCTTTTTTACAATTGTAGCTATGACAAAGCTAAACGAAGATATGCTAAGAACAGAGAGGAGAAGTTGAGCCCAGGTCTTCATCTTGCCTCAGCTGCAGAAGCAGGAGCTTTGGTGAGTGTTCAAAAGTACAATATTATGGATGGACATCCACACTTATAATTCATAGTAAGATGTTTGGATAGATTGTACGTTGTTCAATCCTGCTAGCATTTTGTTGTTGCAGCTTGGAGTAAAGTTTTAGCATCTCTCTAGGTTTTGCATTTTTAACTTCAGAGTGACGAGAAGTGATACAATGTAGTGGTAAAACCGTATTAGATGGATATCCCAATGAAAATTGTTGCTTGAATACTATGTGAGTGATGTGAGGATTTAACAAACATTCCTAACTTTACTACTTTCTTATCTGTGTGCATTATATTTGAGATATTGCTTAGTTTTCATAATTGGATGTCAAGGGCTCCAAAACCTATAAAACATATTGCGGCACATTCCTGAATGGCATCAAAATTGAACCTACTGTCATTTTGGTTTCCTTCACCTGTTGTCAGGTTTCCTTGTGCACAAATCCTGTTTGGCTAGTGAAAACGAGATTGCAGCTTCAGACTCCTCTTCATCAGGCACTGCCATACTCTGGGCTATATGGTATGCTCTCCATCTTATATTAACTTTATATTTCTGAACTGTTCACTTTGGGGTTACTTTTCATGATTAGGGGTGGGGAATAGGTCAGGCCGCCCAACAGGGGCCTATGGCTCGGCCTCTTAAAATTCTAGCTGGGCTTGACCTGTTTACTAAAAAGGCTAGTCTCAAGTTTTTTAAAAAGCTTATTTATTTAAATAGGCTAGGCTCATGTTATTTAAAAAGTCTATTAGGCCTGATAGGCCAACTCGTATATATGTAATTAAAATACAATATATATATATATATATATATAATAAAATAAAAGACTCTAATATTTGTGCATTAAAGACTCTTTATTTTCTCTCTTTTTTTTTAAAAAAAACTCTTTATATTTCTATAACAAATGACTCTTTATTAGAATTTTGAACCCTAATTTTTTGCTCCCACTCCATACCTATTCTTCTCTCTCAAAATCATTGTGCTATAAATTCAACGTTTGTATTTTTTATTCTTTTATTTTGTTAATAATTGTTGTTCATATATACATCAAGTTTGTTGCAAAAAGTGAAAAAAATGGATGTTATGCTTGTACAGGTTCAACAAAATTCATGTTTTTGATTGGTCTATTAACCTTTTCAGAGATAGGTGAAATATCCTTTTTATATGTCTTAACACAAAATAGGCTTAGACCAAGGCTTAAAATGAAGCCTTTGACAAGTAATAGGCCAGACTCAAGCTTTAATTTTTGTAAGTAGATATGACCTATTTAAACAAAACTCAGCCTGACCCAACCTATTTTAGTGAATAGGTCATGTTATCCACCCTTAATAATAAATAGAATTGAAATATGATGTCATATAAAATCAAATTTTTAAAATGTCATGTTAAATATTAAAAAAATACTTAATTTCATTAATATATTCACTTGTTAATCTATTAAAAAATGTCTAAATACTTATTTAAAATGTTAACATGAACTAGGCTTTTAAATAGGCTAATCGATCATACCAGACTTTCATAAAGGTCAGACTCATGCCTAAAAAAAACCATACGATAGGCCACATGTCTTAAATTTTTTTCACAGACTAGACTCATGCCTTGCAAAGCCTAGCTTTGCTCGGCCTATTCCCACCCCTATGATGTTCATGTCTTTCCATTCTCTATAGATTAGCTTTAAATTCATAGCTTAGATATTATCTTTTACTCATCGACTTTCTTAATCTCAATCACCTTACCCAAGCTGAGCTAGAAATTAGGATTTATGTTGTGAAAGATAGCTCATTTTCACTGACTGGTTCATTGGTGCCAAAGTATTTGGTGGGTCATTTATACTTCTCACTCCAAAAAGGTTCTGGGAAATCTTATATTTATATCACCACTATATGTGTTACAGTATCTATGTTCAGTCATTAATTGCTACACGGTATTAAGCATACTCATTCATCCCTTTTCTTTCAAGTTTCAACTACCTAGAAGCTAAAACATGATAGTAACAGTATATTTTGCTTTTTGTGGTTATATTCATCATTATTTGAATTGCTAACCAGTCATGACTTTTTTTTTATCTGTAAAATCAAATATCAGATGCATTTAGGACCATAGTGAGGGAAGAAGGATTTAGTGCACTTTACAGAGGGATTGTTCCTGGTCTTTTTCTGGTATGTTGTTGGTTCTTGTTATTTTTCCGGTCAATCTCGGCACTTAAAATTATGACTAAACATTATAACATGTGGACTGTGAATTTGAGCTTAAATAAAGATAAAGGACTTGAAAGGAAAAAGTTAAAAGATCAATCAATAATTAACGTTGAGCCAGTTGCAACTAGCCACTATGATCTCTTCAATTCAATCTTACAATTAAACCCATAAACTATCGGAAATCTCACAATATATCTTTCCAATAAATTACTTCAAGCTGCAATTTGAACTAGGTTATCATGTGATTTTCACAAGGTCACTAAAACATGTTAGCATAATTTTTCTATTGTGATGAACTGGTTATTATATTATATTAATACTATATATAATTATATACACACACATCATTATATGATTTCTAACCATTCATGAAATTTCATCTGTTAAAATTAAACAGTCATGCATTTAGGACCATTATGAGGGAAGAAGGATTTAGTGCACTTTACAGAGGGATTGTTCCTGGTCTTTTTCTGGTATGTTGCTTGCTCTTGTTATTTTGCCTGTCAATCTTGGCACATAAATTTTAATGAAAGATTAAATATATAAGTGGAGTTGTGCATAGATAAAGATAAAGGTCTTTCTTTTCCAATCTTAATGAACATAGCGCCATTTGCAACTAGCCATCGGGAACATAAATCCCCCTATTAAATCCATAGACTAAGAAATATCAGTGGATCCTTCATTCAGTTTCTGTTAAATGCTACAGAATTAATTTGTCTTGTGATTGTCACATGATCAGTAACATATGTCACCGTATAACTTGGCCATATCGTCTTCAGCGTTACTCATATTCCATGTTAGATATGAATTTTACAAAATATATCTCGATATATTTGGTAAGAAGTTTTTCAAAAATTTAAAAACCATGTGACCAAGTTCACAACCTCTCATTATCAAACATCTTGTTAGAAATATAAATTCATTTATGAATCCCCTCTTAGCGATTTAAGATTTTAGGAGAGCTGGTCCATGACATCGTATTAGAGCCTTTGATTTTGCTCTCACACTTCTAATAAAAATGATCCTACTTATCATAGGGGATGAAGTATAGTTACTGGAGTGTACTCTTTATCCTTTTTCCCTATTGAATTTTGGTTGCTTCTTGCATGACAATGTGTTAAAAGTTATTTAAAAAGATAATGAAAATTGACGAATGAATGTGGGTTCGTTTTGTCTGTTGCTTCATATCGGCTTGAGATACAGTATTCTTAAGAGTATGCACATTTGTATGATGAAAGTTGAACTTTGAAGCCATCAAAAGCTATCAAGCACGAACACAGACACATACACCATACTTTGATAGACACTGCTAATGTCCAAATACAGGACACCGGCATGATATCTATGAACCTGCATACACACACACATTATCATCATAAAAATTTCATGGAAAATTACATTTTAAGAATCAATGTCCAATATGTTTATAATTTAGGAACATTTTAGCCTTAACAGTGTAATTAACAATACTCAAAGAAATTCTATAAAGCACTTACAGAACTGGATAGTGTTAAACTTACAAGTAAATGAAGAATCTGTTTCTCATTTAACGTAATCGTCATTTGGTGTGATTCGTCGGGTGGGTTTTACATCTATTTATATTTGATAACATTGAATTCTTGGACAAAAGTTTTAACTATAATAAGACCTTAACCCATACCTCATGATAATTTCTTGAAGTGTTTTAGTTTTTTATTTCAAGTTTTATATAGTTTATTTTATAGCTGCTGACACCATAATCAGTTTTTAAATCTTGACGGTACTGGCTATATTAAGGTTGACAAAATCATGTATGTTATTGTCTTCCTGTTGTTTATAGAAAGCTTGCTTGAATTTGTGTGCTTCAGCAGGTCTCTCATGGAGCTATTCAGTTCACAGCATATGAGGAGCTTCGCAAAACTATTGTCGATTTGAAGAGCAAAAGGAGTAAAATACAACATCAAAACCCTGACCAACTCTTGGTACGTTAATGAACCTAGGATCCATTTAAATCTGAAATATTACATGTAATGGACTATTTACATATCTTAAATGATTGTTTGGTGATTGGCCTTTTTGGCTACTTGTATGGCACCAAGTTCTTGTTCCCATACATTGCTCCAGATTGGTAGAGTAAAGTGACACATTTCCAGAATCATGATCCCCATGGTTGTTGCTTGTATGTGGATAGTAGATGCCAAAATTTTTTAGTAGATCATAATCTGTCTTGGTCAGGATATATTTAAGCTGATATTAGTTGCATCAGTTAGCTCAATCACTGTTTTGGTGCGTGAATTTTCGCTAGATACTGGTGAATGTAGTCTAAATTGCAGGGTTATGTTATTATTTTAGGTGGTTTGAGCATGTGTATGGAAAATTTATAGGTTTCCCTATAAAGAATGTGGTACAGGAAGACCAATAAAAACTACAAGCTAAACTGTTAAGGATTTAGATTTGAATAGTTTGTCATTAGATTAGACATGATTTATGGTAGGATATTTTTGTCACTTGAACTACGCAGTTGGGTTCACCTTGTTGGAAAAGGCTTTGTTGTTATGAAGTATAATACTTGAGCCAAACATATTGGCTCTTCCATACGTGCATCAAACCATTTTGCCAAATTTCTAACTAAGCTCAAATTAATACATTGAAATCTTATACCAATCATTACTTCAGAGTTTAAGGCTTTATTAAGTTGTTTAAATGGCTATGTTGAATTATACGACTTCTTAAATGGGAGAAATGTAGATTTATATGTGAATCTAATATTTGATTTGTGGCAAGCTCATGGCATATTAAAACATATTTTGAGCCTTGTACCTGTAGCATCCTGCTTATTTGATGCTGATAAATAATTTCATTTGAATGTATATAAAATTACTCAGGGTGTTATCCAAGATTTACGGTAACAATGTTTTGATATTTTCTTTGTTTCTCCAGAATTCTGTTGATTATGCTGTTCTTGGAGCAACATCAAAAGTTGCTGCAATACTTCTAACCTATCCATTTCAGGTACAACTCTCTGTCCCCTTGTCCTTTGAAGGAGAATTATTTAAACTCTAGTGTCATTGAACATAATATATCAATCATCAAAGAAGTTGCTTTCTCATGTGGCGTACTGCCTCTTTTTCTTCCCTATTTTTTCAGGTTATACGGTCTCGTTTGCAGGTACCAGTGTGGTCACAAGGATAGAGATAATATATACTGTTTATCTTTTAATTTTTGTATCTTTCTCAGAGCTGGACTGAAACTTTTTTCTCTCTGCAGCAACGACCTGGTCATGATGGGAAACCAAGATATATGGACAGTTGGCATGCTGTGAAAGAAACTGCACGGTACATATTGAAACCCATTCAGATATATTTCACTTCTTTTCATTGACAAACAAAGAAAGGTGAAACTAGGTTAGGAATTAGGAATGTTAACTTTGATTCATAATCGCATTCCCAACCTTGGAAATACAATAGGTTGACTTTCGTGTAACAGTAATGAATTATAAAGAAGATTATTGTTACTTTTGTGTGTCCCATAATCCATATTGATATGCTCTTCATAATTTCACATTGAACCAATTCTTTGTGCATTATTGATTATGTTCTGTTCCTGCAGATTTGAAGGTGCCCGAGGTTTTTACAAAGGAATCACACCAAACCTCTTGAAAAATGCTCCTGCGTCTTCAATAACATTTATTGTTTATGAAAATGTTCTAAAATTACTTAAACTGGCTAGAAGGAATGACTGAGTATTTTCCTTTTTCTTCATGATTTTTTCTTTCTTTCTTTCTTTTTCTTTTTTGGTGTTAAGTCTCCTCTGATTTGATATTTATAGCATTGAAAAATAACTCATTTTTCCCATCACTTTTTAAAGATGCGATGCCACACAATATGTGATTCAATAATGTGGATGCACGTTTCGGAGATTTAAAGCATTGTTGCACAAATCCATGTTCTATCTCTTTCATGTCCTATATGGTACACTTATAATTTGAACAGCGAAATCCTGTACCTTTTTGTTATCTGATCTTTTCCTCACATCTTGTTATAGAAATAGGACCTGAAGTTCACTTATATGGGCAAAAGAGCGTACGCCCTTCTAACCTTTGTATGAAAATATTTTGTTTCAGTTGAATCTAAAATTCATAATTAAAAGAAAAAAATGTTGTAAATTACATGCAATTGACTGTTTGTGAAGAAACAATGATTCAAGTTGCAGCTTGCCTCGAGTGATGTCAGGTTGTCATGCAAAAATCAAGGAAACCAAGATAACAAATGCAATGAAAAATCAGTATCTTGTAAATTTTGCAAATATCACACTAATAATAAGTAGGACCAAACTTATGTGAAGTGGTGTTTTAAGTGCTGTTTTTGTTGTTACTAAATCACAACATGACAAACGTCTCTTAATAATTTAATAGACAAACAACCATTTTCCCCTTTACTTCACTATATTTTAACTCTGATATATGTTAAAAAAAACTTCACTTGTCATTTTGCGATTTGTCAATAGTAAAAACAACACAAAACATTGCATTAAGTTTCATCTTAATAAGTAAAAGATATGTTTATGTGCCACAAACAAGACAAAGGGGTTGATAATACTCATAAATCGCATTATCTAAGTGTGTACAAAGTGTCTCAAACTGAAATTGTTGAAGATTCCCTAATCCAGAGATAATTTACGGATGAAGGAAAGGATTTCCTCTGAAACTTGCTGAGCTTTCTCTTGATGTATATAGTGATGACCGTCTAGTATAACCACTTCAAGGTTGGGAACAATGCTCTTGAAAATATCACCTTTCACAAAATCTTCTGTACCCCCATTTTGAAAGCCAACATCTTTATCTCCAGCAATAAACTTGGTTGGAACTGTTATCTTTGATCCTTGCCATGGTGCTAGAAGCTCCCAGCTTCTGTAACCATTGAGTGTGGTAAGACATGTAGATTTAGTTAGGAACCATAACAAATATTTCAAATATTAAACTAAGAGTAAATATTCAAATTAGTCATTAGAATCGTACAACTATATTAATCTAGTTTCTTATTATTGATAATCAAATTTATCTCTCTGTTGGTATTTGTGGGGATTCGAATTTTTTATGAGAAGGAAAACAAACAACAATAAAAATTAAGATCTCTAAAAACTAACTCCCATTACATCAACAAGGAGAATTGCATAGAGTTGAAAAGATCAAGTCTGAAGGATGGTAGTAGCTTGAAGATAAAGACTTGATTAACATTTTACATAGAAACTTGATGAACAGAAAACATAGAAAAATGTGTACTTACAAATCCATTGCACGATAGTAATTGAATGCACCAGAGAAACCAGACTCTTGAAACTTGTCTGCAAAGACCATGAGTTCTTCCTCAGTTATCCATGATGGCAAAACCGAAGGAGTTGGCAAGAAATCAACAATCTCCATGCCAGGAGGAGCTATTATAAAATGTGTAAATGTAATCAGCATAAACTTCTTTATCACTGTCAAACAATCATATCTAGCAAAAGCTTTTTCTGCACGACCTGGTTCCTGTTATAGAAACAAATTGTAGCTTATTTAAAAATAATTTGACTCTATTTTATCATTTCTGTTATAGAAACAAATTATACATAAAAACTTAAAATGATAAGCGTTTATACTATAACCAGTTTATTAGGTTGGTTATCCAAACAAAACCTTATTAATGTTAACTCTATCAAGCCATGAAGGGTATTGTACCTGGAATTGGCATACATGATTCCCATCTCCATATATTTTTCTTATAGTTTCAACAGTTTTATCTGTGGGAGATCTTGGGAAGTAAGGAACACATAGAGCAACAAATCCCTTTACTCTGTCAGGTCTAAACAGACTCAGGTGCCATCCAATGCTTGCACCCCAGTCAGATCCAACTACATATGCCTTTGCCCAAAAGAAAGAAAATAAATTAGGAAAAAGGAAAAAGAAAATAGATTAACTACTAGTATAGTAATATTATATATGCATAGTAATATTATATGTTGTTTTCGTTTCTTCATACCTCAACGTAAAACTACTTTATAATATAACATCTTAAAACTTTATCTATAAAATATATGATGGATTTGAACTTAAGGCCTTGATGTTATTCACACAGACATAGTCTTTTTGGATAATCAATAAAATTGATTCAGAGGTCTAGGTGCGACTTTAGCAACATGGAAATGGCACATTGAATAATTGATGTTATTTAATACGAAACAAATATTTGAAGAAAATAAAAATGATGAGTTGTCAATTTTTTAAAGGTCGGTCAATAAATCATTTTTATATTTTGTAGAGAACATAAGAGTGACGTGGAAAAAGAAATAAATCTTAAGTGTATAGTTATTAAACTAAAAAAAAAAAAAAAAACAAAAACTATGAAGTTAAAAATTAGAAACTTTGGAGTGATAAGAAAATTGGTTTTAACAAACATACCTTTTGTTCACCAAAATGATCAAGAAGACCAATAAGGTCACCTACGATATGATGAAGAGTGTAAGAATTTGGGTTAAGAGGAGAATCAGAGTCACCATATCCTCTTAGATCAGGTGCAACAGCATGATAACCATGTTGGGCCAAGTAGTTGAGTTGGTGTCGCCAAGAAAACCATATTTCAGGGAAACCATGAAGCAACAAAACTAATGGTCCTGTCCCTTGTTCTGCCACGTGTATGTATATTCCGTTGGTTTTGATTCTTTGGTGATTCACTTCACTAATGGTTATGGACATGATTCCTAATTAATTTCTATGTAGCATACAAAAGTTGGTTATAGGAGATGAAGAAAAGAGAAGGTGATACACTTCTTCTTCTTCATCAAAGAGGTTGTTGAATGTCAAAGCTGAGGTCAGAGCACAACTTTGACTTGTAAACCTCGCCAACGTTTTCAACATGTACATGTATTAATTAACTTTGTTGGATGAAATCAACTTGTAGTTTTCTTTGAAATATTTTTAATTAAGGTAGTGTATAGAATACATTATGAATCAAGAAATTTTTGATGTATCATAAATATGTAAGCAGTTTTTGTAACAAAATAAATATCTAAGCAATATTTGTTCTTTCGTTTGTTATCATTACCTGTTTTTGTGTTGCGGATAGTCTTATAAACATAGGAAAGGGGGAGGAGAATAGAGGATGGAAATCTAAAATTGGTGTTTGATGGAATGAATAGTTTAGTTTTTTTTTTTCTTTTCAAATAGTAGTTTTTTTTTTTTAAA
>JBBPBT010000347.1:9151070-9162608 GCA_037974875.1 Cicer bijugum
AAGAATAATATCATAGTTAAATCTATTCCATTATTTTTATCACGATTTAATGTAGTTTTACAGTTTAAAAATATTTTTATCTTATATCTAAAAAAAAACTACTTTTGTTTTGTATTTCATAAAATTGGTTTAAAATTTAATTTTTTTCAACAAAAAATTCAATTGTTTTGAAAAATGGTTTAGAGTACTATCTTTAGACTAAACTTAAAGAATTAAAATAAAAATGAAAAATAATTTGAGTAATGAAAAGTGTAATTAAAAATTTTTTACATTAAAAAAATATATTATTTTTTCACATTTTTAGGAGTATAATATCTTTTTTGAAAATGCTAACAAAAAACACCATTTTTTCCCCTTATTCTTGACAAGAAAAAATTCAACACTCCTTTACCTGAATGCACAAATTTAGCTCATGAAAATTGACTATTACAAAAAATGTGTAATAAATAATTACAAAAAGGCAATATAATAAGAGGAAAAAAAAGTTAGGGTTTGCATAAAAGGACACGCAGTGAAGCTAAATCATTGAACATTGTGGTTGTTCCCAATCTCATTCAAAAATCCAATCATGTCCTGGTGGCGGCGCCGTTCACCATGAGACCTATAGCTTCTGATTTCACACAAAAACTCCTTCCTCTAAATATCATCGCCTCCAACACTAACTCTCACCTCCAACGAACCTCTTCCTATTTCTTTCTCCAACCGTATCGCATGGCCGAACCCACAGGAACCACACATACACCCGCGCCGCACCCTATCCAACCCCAACCTAAACCCAACGTCGAGGAGAAAGAGGTTCCTCCTCCGCCGGAGAAACCGGATCCCGGTGATTGTTGTGGTAGTGGATGCGTTCGATGCGTTTGGGATGTTTATTATGATGAGCTTGAAGAATATAATAAGCTTTACAAACAAGGGGATCCTAACCCTAAATCTTAGTAATATCTTTCTTTTTCGATTCATTTCTTCAATAATTCACAAATCAAAATATCAAGTCAAATATTTGTTGTAAATTTGTAATAATATAATATGTTGTTATCAATGTATTTTAATAGTCAACAATACCATTCATGAATTCATTTTTCTTATATGATTTATATTTTCTCATTTTGAATGTAGAATAATTAATTATTTGACAATGTTAATGCTGTAGCAGATCGGAATTTTGGGAGGATAAAAAGACATGAAGATGAGTTTGTTTGTTAATTGCCATATCATATGTATAAACTGCTCTTACAATATTATAATTATAATGTTATCCTTCGTTATAAAGCTGAAATTATAGAAAAAACGGATTTTTTTTAGGGTATATCATAAATGTTGTCCTTCCTTTGTTTTAGCATTGCTTAATTGATCATTTGATCCCTGGCCCAATACATATGGGTTAAGTGGATGCCTCTGTCAATGCTTATATAAACTATTTGGAGTTTTTAGTTCCTTAGCGCTCTTATAGTTCTTGGGGTTCGGGAACTCCTACAAATCTTTTGGCTTATTGTTGAAAATCCATATCCATATACTATAATACTGGGTTTGGATTGACTTAAAAACGTTCGAAATTGAATAAGTTTATGATTCTTCATTTAAAAAAAGTATTTTCAACTATTAGCTTTTAAAGGTAGGGATGACTTAGCATTGCTTACTTCTCTGACTTAATACATATGGGTCAAGTGAAATAGCTTTTTCATTCAATGCTTATATCAATGATTAGGAGTTTTTAGTTCCTTAGAACTCATATAGTTCTTGGGGTTCGGGAACTCCTACAATTCTTTTAACTTCTATTGTTCAATATCCAAATGTTAAAATTTTGTTTTGATTAGCTTTAAACTTACAATGAACGTTTTTTGTTGAATAAGTTGATGATTCTTTCTTTAAAAAAGTCTTTTGCAAGTATATGCCTATATGGTTAGGAAACTATGAATGATTTAGCATTGCTTACTTCTCTGACTTAATATATGTGGGTCAAATGAATAGCTCTATCAATCAATGCTTATATAAATGTTAGGAGTTTTTAGTTCCTTAGAACTCCTATAGTTCTTGGGGTTCGGGAACTCCTACAATTATTTGTTCTCTATAATGTTGAATATTTGGTTATACTAGCTTTTTTACTTTTGATTTATAAAACGTTCTCTACTAAAATAACTTCAATAAGTTAATAGTTGTTGATTTATAGAAAGATCAAGTTTATCTGTTTATGTAGGAATGATGGTGTTTCTGATATCTGAGCCATTTGCATTTTGTTTTAGCATTGCATACTTATTTCCCTGTCTCAATATATGGGTTAAGTGGATGCCTTATCAATGCTTATATAAATGACTGAGTTTTTAGTTCCTTAGAACTCGATATAGTTCTTGGGGTTCGGGAACTCCTACAATATTTTCAGGTACCAAATATTTCTCTCATAATTGTTTTGCATCCTTCTATCTCTTTTGCTTGACATAATGCCATCAAAGAAACACATAGTTTTTCAAGATGAACTAATAAAGAGCTAATGCCTAAATTGGCAACAAGTGAGGACAATTAAATTGACAAAACATTCAAACTAAATATCAAGTAGTACAATATGATATGGAAAGGACTTGGACTAAAGATGATGCAAATCGAAATTGAACCAAACATAACATGACATTGCATAGAATGAGATACCAATGGAACCAAATTCAAAATAACCAAATTAACTAAGATTTTGCTAAATCTTAGTTACTAAAACATCATTGTTTTGATTAACTAATAAAGTTGAATGCATTCTACTGGAATTTGCTTGAATGCATTCAACTTCTCCCAAACCATAAACAAGTTTATTCACATAAAACATAAACCTTAATGTGAAATAGTTGAAGAAAGCACTTCTATGCAACTGGAATTTCTCAGTTACAGGACTTTTATTATATCTGTTGGCCAATGTTTCAATTATTTAACCTAGCGAGTCACTAGTTCTTATTGCAAGCATCCAACAAAATAATTGGACAACGTTGTTAAACGACAAACTACCAATTCTATAACTTGACTGTGTATTACAGCTTCTCCTATTTTTGCTCCTTGAATGGTGTACATCAATAGAAGGGTGTCGTGTTTTCCTGACAACTGAAACCCATGTCACTGCATATGCTTTTGTTTGAAAATATAAAATGTTAGATTGAACATTAAGAGTTGGGTCGCCAGTAACCTTTCTTGGCACTGAGCACCCCCTCTTGAGTTTTAGATGTTATTTCCCAATGCAGAGATTTCAACAAATTCTCCACTTCGTCAGTGGCACTAGGTTCATCACGGATAATCAAATGACCTCCTGGTCTTACTATCCTATCAACCTCTGCTATAACAGGAACAAGTTTGCACCTGCAAAGCCAAAACAAGATAATTAAAACAAATCATTGTGGTGCAATTTCTTAAGCTTGCATGAAAAATGCTAAGAACATAAACAATACTTTCGTTTATACCTTGTCTTTAGATTTGAGAAAAGATGATCTGCATGAAGTAGATCATAAGTTCTTGGATATGTGCTGAAGGATTCACACCAATCATGATATATTCCAATAAGACCTCGCTCATAGATGATGGGAAGTGTATCTGCTGCATCCACATTCACCACATTGAATACCCAAAGAGGAAGATCCTTCAAAGCTGCTGCAAATCTACACAGACATAACATGACTTTGATAATCACCCCTTCATCATCAATGATTCAATAATATTATTACATTATAGAAACTTCATTTTTAGGACTAAAACTAAAAGTATATTTCATTCAAGTAATTTCAAATAAAGTTGAAAGCCTACCCTCCATAGACAGCTCTCATGTCCATGACATTTCTCACATTAGACCAACCAACGCCCATGTTGGTAAGCTCATCTACAACATTTTTCCAACGTTCACTATCTGTTGCGAAGTCTTTAGAAGATGGTTTTCCATCCTCTGCATTGTTTAACCAATATGGGACTTTTTGTAGTCTATTAGGCCAAACATCAGGCCATTTAGTTCCTCTTTCAGCTTTGTCAGCAGGCAACTTGTGCATGCAAGCTTGTAGAGGTACATACCTGTAGTATAACATATTTGATGAATAAATCAAAATAAAAAAAGAGTTGTTACATCTTTCTTTTCTCATATTTGCATTTTTTTTCAAATTAGTTGCAGCCATTTTAACTACATTGGTCGTATTTATCCGCAGTTTTTCATAATATTAAGGATTTTGTAATGTAAAATCATGTCCTCAGCCACTTCTTTCCATGCACCTAAAAGTTCCCAACAAGAGAGATTTACCAGGCAGCATTTGGATCATCATCATCTTTGCACATTGGAGGTTGGCTTTGGTCTCTCTGCTCATAGCATTCGTTTGAAGTAGTTTTGCGAAAGAAGGCGGCACCGACTTGATTCAGAGTATCATTTTTTATGGTCACAAGATCCCAACACATGGACTTAGTTAAAGATTTCATTTCTGTAAGAAAATAGCAAAATATCAGCATCTATGAAAATTCCAAGTTATTATTCATTACTACAACATAACAAAGATAAGATATATTATATATATATCATACGTTTCCATATCTCCACATCTTCATCAAGTGTCTGGTAGACAGGAGTAGCAGACCATACAAAATAACCACCTGGTCTAAGAACACGGTTCAATTCCAAAAGCAACAAGCCACCTATAACATAGTAAACACATATCTCAGTAGCCATGGTGAATGCAACTATAACATTACTCCCTCTGTAAGAAAATATAAGCAAAAAAGTACATGTATCTGAAACAAAATACAAGAGAGTAACTAATAAAAAGGTGTTGTATAGTGAGATCAACCATCTTCATGCCAAGGTACGCGACACCGAGCGCAATGTATAAGATCAAAGACGCGGCTTGGAAATTGCAACCTTTGAGTACCCATGACAGCAGATATGGCTGGTATCCCTCTCTCAAGTCCAAACTGTACTTGTGCTTCATGTTCATCTTTTGGAGCAAATGACATAGCAAGGACATCTCTTTCAAATAGGTAACCTCCAAAACTACCAACCCCACATCCTACATCCAATATCACCCTTGTATGCTTCCCCCATGCAATACCAGGCTCAGCCTGAACAACAAATCAATCATTCTTTTCATCAATTTATGTGTGAAATTACACACTTATATTATATATACCAACAAGAAAATTGCAATCACGGTGACGTTGCAAACTTCGATATTACACAAAATGCAGACAAATGTGATTGATCTAGCCGCAATTGCAGTTCCAATGTCATTGCGAGACCTTTCAAAAATTTATATTGCAGCTGGTGATCACATTTTAAAACTAGGATATTAAGTAGTAACTACTATGTAGTATGTATATCATATGGTCCTAAGAAAAATAATCATTACCTTTTGAAGAAAATCAATATAATGGAGAGCACCATGAATGAACTGAGTGCCACCTCCTGGAAATGTTAAGAACTCACCCATCAACTTCACCCAATTTTGGTGTCCCTTCACCTCAGCTAGTTTAATGTGTGGTACATTGTGGTACCATATCTGTTGAAACACATAGTAAAGTTTTTAATTTTGAGAAACTTATTGAAGGGCATATATAGTAGAAGAAATGGTTTAAGTATTTGTTTCTTTGAAAGAAAACCACCTTATCTCTACTACCAGGCCATGGAACAGGTGTTTTGTATCCTTTAGGAAGTGAAACCAAGCAAGTTGGTGCATCCTCAGGGCAATGCCTCTCTCTATGCTCATAATGTTTTCTATGTGAAGTCTTGAGATATTTTTCATTATCCAAACATGGAATATAATCAGCATCAGCTGTGACTTTGCAAATACTCCACTTTAAATCTTGCCCTTCTTGATCATCAACACTACTACTGCTACTGTTGCTACTACTGCTGCTGCTATCTGATTCATTCATATTTTGTCTCTCTTTTTCGACTCGCGACTCATCTGCTTGTGTCGACCATTGTTTCTTCGCATCCTTCTTTGCTGACTTTCTCCTATTCTTCTCTGGTTTAGCCTTCTTTTGTGTTTCCACCTGACTCTCATTATCTTTTTCTTTTGACTTTTTCTTTTGTTCTTTTTCCATGTTTTCATTCTCACCTTTCTCTTCTTTCAAATGCTGTTCATTCACTTCATCTTCATTACTCTTAGACCCTTGATTATTATCATTGTCAAAACTTTGAACATCTTGTTGTCCACCCTTTGCATTTTGGTTTTCATCTTCAACAACATCCTTGTGATTGTTGTCTCCTTCAGACACTTGAGTATTTTGCTCATCTTTCTCAGACACAATGTTTTTCTGATCATTGTTTGAATTTTCTTGTTTATGTTTTTGAGTGAATGAGATTTTACCATGTTGTTTTTGTTGGTCATTGTTGTTGGTATTAACAGCATTGTTTCCATCATCAGTTTTGATAGCATCATCAGGTAGATTACCAGGATTGTCTCCAAACACAGTTGTTTCCTTTTGATCTTGGCTTTTAGTGTTGGTTTCAGATGTTGATTCATCTGCATTGTTGTTTGTTGTGGTATCACTATCAGATGTGGAATCATCAGAATTGATGATGTTTGATGTGGTATCAGATTTGGTGGAATCGTCGGAATTGATGTTGTTGTCGTCATTGGTTGTTGAGGTGGTTTGGTCATCATTGGAAGAAAAATCGTTAGCAGAGTGAGTATTATCAAAAGCAGAACGTGTTTTAGGTGAAACAACAGTGTTTGATGATAACATCCATACACCTACGACACATAGTGCAATAAAGACTAATGCTGTGAAAGTTGATGTGTAAGATGTTGTTGATGATGGTCTTCTGTTGTTACGTGACTTGTTAGGAAGTGCCATAGGTTTGATTTTTTGTTAGTTATGAACAAGGTGATTGGTGAGAGTGAAATTGATAGAGAAGAGAGAGAAAAATGTTTGTTGTTAAGTTGGAAATTATCAATGATCCAAAAGAGACGGAGTAGGGAATTTGTTTAAGACAAATTTGGTTACTATGTTAGGGAAACATGCGGATCATTCTGCTCATTTTTTTATTTTATTTTTATTTTTTTTATACATATACTTAAAAAATCATATTAACTCATTTAAATTTAAAGAGCACACATCACAAATATAAATTTATTAACATAAAAATATAAATATACAAATAAATTCATAATACTTAAATTAGTAACATAAAATTTAAAATGTTTACAAATTTTAAAAAATTAATGTGATCATAATATCTATATCTTTAAATCTAGAAAGTTAAAATAACTCTTTTATATATATATTCGAACAAACAAAATATAAGTTTAAATTTTTTATGTGCAAACAAAATTGAATAAAAATTTATATATAAAAATTCTAAACAAATTTCTAATATAGAAAAAATTGAGAAATTTTATTACATGCAATCAAAATTTCGTCTGAAATGTAGAGTCGAATATATTTTTTAAACTTTTGTATTGTTTAAAAAATATTTTAGAAAAATTCATAAGTGATAACATATAAGAAGATTGGATTTTGTATCTTTATAATTTAATTTGTACCTTTTCATTTTGTTAAAAATTTAATTTTATCCATTTTATTCTTATTCATTTCAAGGTAAAAGAATTGCTTTAAAAAATTGTAGTCTTCACCAAAAAAATTTGTATTTAATTTTTCTTCTAAAAATCGGGTGCAAAAATTAACGCTACTGAAATTGTATTTTCAAAATTTTCGATAGTGTAAATTGTGTTCTTGAAATTTTAAGGCACCTATTTGTTAGTGGAGATTTCGTCAATCAAAATTCGAGTAGTTAATAATTTTTTAGAAAATTAAATTTTGAAATTTCTTGATACTTAATTTTATTTTACCAAAAATTTTAAAGTACATAATATTTTTTGTAGAACTTTTTTTTAAGTAGGGATGGAAGAAACATCATTATGTATAAATTTGATTGACTCATTAATAACTGATCAAATTTTTAAGTCACAAGAAACTGTCATATAATGGTCAAGAGAGATTGACTGATAAAATAAAGTAATTGTTATCATTGTTCAATTAGACATAAAGACTGAAAAGAGAGAAATATAGTCAAAATAAGTTTTCGGTTGTAATGGAGGTGAAAAATATAAATCAAATATTCTAACATAAAAAAATGTAAGTCGAATATTGATTCCTAATGAATTCCTAACATGTGAATGAGTAAATCAACTATCTATTTCAAACAAATTAAGTTCCTAAAAACAATACATCACAACACCCTATTATCATGAATCAATATTCTATGGTAATTTTTTTTGGATTCTCCGTAATTGGGGTCTTGTTCTAATGTTCTAGTTGCATAGGTTAACTCTCAGTCTTGTATTAAACTATACTATAAATATAATAAATTATATATATTATGTAATAAAATAAATTACATAGCTGCAATGCAGTGCTCATAGTCCTTAAGGACATAAAGATCAAAAGGACATCCAGCAAATAAAGGTTGGTCGGGCTGCTGATGTTGATGCATACAATTTTACTTTTCATGCTCCTGCTAATCATGGTGTGTATGATTCTCAAATGCAGGATCCTACTATTCCTCATGCTGAAACTCAAAGTGAATATAATAATCCTCTTGTTGCATCTTTTCATTCATCGTTCTTCTTTTATCAACGACGGCTTCCGATTAGATTGTGTAGGAGGCCGAACTCGAGAATGTTCATCAGTGTTTTTCACTCCTTACTGAAAAACAATTGAATGAATAAAATTTAAACAAAAAAAATTAATTTTTTTTTTTAAAAAAAGAAGTTGACAGTTTCGATGTTGAAAGTTACAAAAATAAAATTTTTAGAAGTTATTTTCAAATAAAAATTTCAAATTTCCAGTTGTTAAATTTCAATATCGAAAATTTCAAAAATGAAATTTTTAGTTGAAAACGATTACCAAAAATTTTCAATTTTCGGTTGGCAATAACTTTCAAAAATTTTATTTTTAAAATTTTCGATATTAAAATATAACTACTGAAAATTTCAAAAATAAAAGTTTAAGTAAGAAAAATTCAGAAAAAAAATAATAATTATTTTTTTAAAATTTGAGAATGTGAAAGTATTTTAATTATAGAGTACAAAGTTCAATTTTCTAAAATGTTAACTATAAGAGTCAAGTTGTGGGGTGGAATGCAATTGTACAACACCGAGCGTCCAACAACTGAAAGTTAATCTATCTTCAACGAGGCCCATATAGTATTTTGACCATAAACCATCAAATAAATAGTTTTGATAGGTATACCCCACCCCTAACAGACATGTATCCACATTTTTATATTTTACATTCACATTTTAATTTTTTTTCTCTTTCACCTACTTTTTTTCTTAATAAATATTTAAGGTGAAGGATGATATATAAATTCAAGATAAGAAAAACTTTAAAATTCATTGAATATCTATAAAAAAAAAAAAATATATATATATATATATATTTACTCTTCTTTGATATCACTAGCTAGAATTCTGAGACTGCTGCTTTATTCTTTTTTATTCTTTGATATCACTAGCTATAACACACATCAATTTATAATGTTTTTATACATGCTACTTTGAATACTATTTGAGCATATAGTTTAAAACATTTATTTCTTCTTATTATTATCCTCTTTATGTTAATTAAATTTTCTTCTATCATTTTTTGAATAAAATTAAATTAAATAAAAGAATTCTGAGACTGACCAATGCATCAATAAATTCTTAATATATGTATATTTTTATAGAGTACATATATTAAAAGAAAATAAAATTTTACCTAATATCAATTTAATGACAAAAAATTAATCAATTCAATTTGAATATAATTTAAAATTCTAAACTTATGTTTAATTTAAGCGGATATGATAAATTTAAATGTTTTATAAGAGGATATGAGAATAATGAATTTTAACTAAATTTATATTTAATTTAAGAGGATATGAGAATTTTAAATGTTTTATAAGTTATTTTCGTCTCTTCTCCTTCCTTTCAAATCCCTAAAAAAACGGAGGGGAGTAAAATGAACTATAAAAGAGATTTTAATCGATTCCCCTCCCTCTTAAAAATTGAATGAAATAAACTTTATTTTAAATATTGTTTTCCCTCCCTATTGCTCAAACCAAAGGAACCCTAAGTTTCTTTCTTTTGAACATTGTCCAACCTCTCTTTTAAGTTATTAATTATTAGTTAATTTATCTACTTCTTACTATAAATTTATCCGCCATCCTCTTTTGTTATCACTTTTTGAATCATATTTTATTATCTACCATCTAATAGTTATAAGTTATTTGTCGTTTCAATCTTTTGGATTTGCATTTTATATATTTTATCAAAATTATAAAAACATTGTATATTTTTCATTAATTTTTTTGTGAACTTATACTATAGTTTGTAAATTTATCAAAACTATCTAACATCTATATGTTTTTCATTAATTGGTTAGTCATTGAATTATCTTAGGCAGTTATTTTGTTTCCCAAACGTGCTTTTACTAATTAGTTTGGTTTCATAAATAATCACAACTACAAAAATTAAATTAACTAGATAAATTTCGAAAAAATTATAAAAAAAAAAATCAATTGAGGAAATTATAGAAAAATTTCAATCTTTCTGACAATAATTTTTACCATAAATTTTATTCATCATATTAATGTATTAATCGAAGACATACTCAAACTCAAAGATATTTATATAATTTCAATAAATTCAAAAACCATTCTAACAACAACGTCTCACACATTAATAACTTTTTTATATAAGCAAAATGAAATAAAACAAAACTAAGGCATGACTCGAGAAGAACAAGTGTTAATTATGTCTTTAACAATAAGTATACTAATGTTAGGCAGAACCACATGAGAAGAGTCCGTTTTTAAAATGACATGAATAAATTGTATTTCTCTTTACTATTTTTATTTCTAGATAAACACCCCAAAGGTCATTCCTATGATCAATGAAAAGAAAGGTTTTTGTCTTAAATGGCCCACATCCAATAAAGATGGCACTAATAAATTAACCGTGTTGTGAATTGTGACACATCCAATATATATCTATATGCTTTTTGCACTGATTTCCAACAAAGCTTAAGTGAAAATAATGTTGATAATAATATTCTTCTCTAATTAACATCTTTGCTTTTTTATTTTATAATAAACATCTTTCTTTTTTTTTTCTTCATATAAATATAATAATTGATGATAACAATAATATAAGTGCTTGTGGCCTAATGGTAACAAGGAGAGACATATATGAGGGATGATTATTCTTTACTTAAACTGAAAGGTTACTCTAAATATATAATAATATATATGTTTACTTGAGGAACAGAGGCAGATGTCTTGGACTCACAGAATATTCTTTTAAAAGTGTATGGAATTTCAAATTACTCTATTATAGGTCAAAGAATTAAAGGAGGAAAGAAAATTAGTAATTGAAATAGATAAACTATATAGCTAGCTAGATCGAGTTCCTAATAGACATATATCATTAGAGTTCAGATATTAATTATTATAAGATTTTTTTTATATTAATTAGGTTTCTCTAGTTTTTATTTAAGTCATATATAAAAAATAAATAATATAAATTAATAATTGAAAGAATTTGAATT
>JBBPBT010000347.1:9212172-9230828 GCA_037974875.1 Cicer bijugum
AAAATCGTTATTGGCTACAAACTAAAATTTTTATTTGGTTAAAATTTTATGTTGTAATAGTTTGATTGTTGAAGAAATTTTTAGAAACTTTATTGATGTTAAAAAAAATATAAATATGTAGAAAGTTATTGTTATAGTTATTTCTTTTAAAATATTAAGTTATGATTTTTATGAGACAATTGTGTGGAGGTTGTGTTAATTTATAAAATAATAATAATAATAATAATAATAATAATAATAATAATAATAGTTGTAGTAGTAGTAGTAGTGTTTTAAAAGAATTTGTGTAAATCTTAAACTAAACCTAAATTTTACTTGAGTAGGAGTTAATAGTTAAAAGGAAATTAAATACTAAGTTAATTTTTACTTATTTCAAGGTGTGAACCGAGTTGAACAATAGTTGGTGGCACTTAATTCTAAAAACAATTTTGGTAACGGTAAATACATTACTCTATTTGTTTTTCTACTTGAATTATATGTGATATAAATGTACTATGGTGTTATGTATTAGCTTTGTTTGCGTGTTATCTTTAAAATATGTGTTGTATGAATTACATGTTTATGAATGATATTATGAGATTAAGTAATTTGCATATATTTTATTGATAACGGATGATTATTCAAGGTGATAACTTTGTGTCCAAATTAGGTTGGTTTTGGATAAGGTTGAATAGTTTTGAACACTTTGGTTGAGTGATTTATTTTGTAATTAATTAAGTTGATAACATTCATGCATGCATTGATGGCTTAGACCTAGTCGCAGATATGTGATGACAGTTCCTTGAAAGGACAACGTGATTCAGAAAAATACTCAACGGTGAAGTATTAAACACGAAATTCTGAAGAGCATTCGTCCAACAATGGGACATTGTCCAACGGTGGGACTCTTTGCTCTAGAAAGTGGAGATATTCCGGAATCTTGCATTGTCATATAGCCTAACAAATAGGATTTGTGCATTTGGATTGATTTATATTTTTTGTACTTTGTATTTTAACTGTTAAATGAATTATATATTTTATTTATATTTTTGTTATAACAATTATATATGCATGTGTTTTTTGCTCATTGTTTGTTATTTGAAGATTACTCTTACATTTGACAAAACGTCACATATAGTATTAATTGAATGAATAATGTCGTCGGCCAACCTAGTAGGATAAACACAATAGCATGCAGTCAGAGACTTTGAGATACTTTTGTATTGGTGTTACACTTGTTAGAGAGTGTTCCACAAACATCTAAAATTATGACCAATTAGAATTTATTTTTGATAGTAAAACGTTCAAAGTTTCCACTTAATTTAGAAGTTTCTTTTGTTCAACGTATTAAATTTACTTTTTGTAATTGCAGATACTTTGATTAATTATTTTTAAAAATACAATTAAAAAATTTATTAATTAATTTTAAAATAAATGAGTATTTAAGATAATCTTATAAATAAATAAAATAAATCTGCATCTTTATGTTTTGAATTTCGTTAGTTAACGTATCGAAAAAGCGAGATGTTACAAAGTAAAAATAATCAAATAAACAAATACTATATTTTTATAGATATTAATAATTAGACAAAAAATTATTAAAATAAATTTAAATTAAACAAAGAATATTTTAATAATGAGTCACTTCAAGCTTTGGTCTGCCACATGACTTATCTCCTCTCAAGTGATTAAGCCCAACTCAAAGCTCTAATCTCTTCTTTGAATAAATTAATTATTCAAGCTTTTATTTTTGAATAAATTAATTATTCAAGATTTATTTTTTTTAGGATTCAAATTAACCTTTGTTTGGTGTTTTTAAGGCCTAATTAATGTACATGCTTTTCAATTTTTCCTGAAAAGTAACATTTCATATACCTCTGCACAATTTTAACCTACAATAATACTTTATTGAAATAGTTTCACTCAACCAGTTATTTACTTTTAGTAAAAAAAAACATTTATTTATTAATTTAATTTATTTATTGGGATTTTTTTTTACTTTATGTGTACAAAAAATTTAAACTAACAGTGGATATGAAATAGAGTTATTGCTGTAAACTACATGCATTTCTTTCTGCTTTTTATTTCTACCATATTTTTCATATTATTTAGCACCGTCTATTTTCATTTTCATTGTTTGATTTCTCATTTTATTTTTACGTTATTTTATAATAAGTAGCAATAGGAAACATCAAATAGAAATTAAGTACGAGTGTTATTTTTTGTTGCCATTCATAAAAAGGATTAATAATTAACTACTCAAATTATAGAAAAATGATCCAAAAATCACATGTATATGATGTTCAAAGCCCTAATAATTATAACGCCAATAATGATCAATATATAAAAGATACAAAGATTGCTTTGGTAGTGTGCGGAGTGGAAGAGTGAAGTAACAAGATGATCACAAATTTAATTCTCACCTCTAATATAATACTAACAAATTAACATTGATATTCGAAAAAAGAAAAAAACAATTGACATTCTTAATCTTGGCCATTTCAAAAAATAATAATGAACAAGATGGAGCTCTAACTGAAAATGTTTGTATGAATGTTATTCCCAAAAAAATTTAAATTTAAAAAAAAAAATTAATTTTGTTTGAGATCAACAATATTATACTATTATAAATATTAGTAATATGAGAATTGAGAAAACAAACAAAGGAGAAACCACTGTTTGAAAGTACAAATGAAAAAACTTAAAATGAATCATATTTAATAAATGATGATGAAAATGATACAATAAACTAACTATATACAGAGCAATTAACCACCAAAGTAAAAAATAGCTCTAGCAAACTGATAAAATTAGTTAGTTACATAAGAGTTACATAGAAATAGTTATAGATTACGGACAAACGAAGTTGAAGATAGAGAGGGCCAAATTCACTTCAATTTTGCCTGATTGCCTTGTCTAAGAAACAACTCAAAATTTCATAGCACTAATCACAACTGCCTGACACAAGAATAACTGTGCTTGATTTTATGGTCAAAATAACAATTAATTTAGCAAAAACTTATTTTTGCAAAATTATTTTTTTATTCAAAGTGAGTTGAAAATAAATTTATTATAAGTTTGAATTTAATTTTAATGAAAGTGATTTTGTAAAGACAATTTTTTGTTTTTGAATGTGTAATTTGATAAATGTAATTCAGATTGATTTGTAATCAGTTAATTGGAATATAGTTAGAATTTTGTTAAATTTGTTGTAACTGATTCAGTTGAAAACTGTTTCTATTAAAGCCTTAAAAACCAATAATAATCTGTAATGCTTAACCAGATCGTTCTCCAGACTGTCAAGATTGATAATCAATCTCCATTTTTTGAACTTTCTGTTTTTCTTCTCTTTTCTACTCAATTTCAATTCCTCTCAAATATAAAACATGTTCCAACAATTGACATCGAGAGTTTGGGATATAATTCTTGAGAAACACGAGTGCAAGTGTGAGGGGGAATCAAAATTGGAAAAGTAAAAAGACATGAATGGTGGAAGGTTTCCATCGAATCTATCAATTTTGGATGGGAAGAACTGGGAAAAGTAGTTTGCATTAATGAGATCGTTGACGGGAGCTCAAGAAGTGTTTGAGATTGTTCAAGATGGCTATGAATAACTTAGTGCGAATCCAACAGAAAGACAACAAATAACTTTCAAATATTACAAGAAAAGAGATTGCAAGGCATTGTTTCACACCCAACAAAGTGTGGATTCAAACAATTTTAAAAGGATCTCAAATGTATCTACATCAAAAGAGGCATGGGATATCTTGGTGAAGTATTACACTAGTGGTGAAAATACCAAGAAGATCAAACTTCAAATGCTAAGAAAAAGTATGAATTACTACAAATGGAGAACAATGAGAATGTGACTGACTATTTCAATCGAGTGCAGACAATCACTAATCAGATGAAAGCCAATGGAGAAGTGATGATTGAGGTAGTGATCATTGAAAAGATTATGAGGACACTAACACAAAGATACGATAACATATGGTGGCAATTGAAGAATATTAATACAATGAAGTTGGAAGATCTGCAAAGCTCCCTAGAAGCTCATGAATTAAGGTGTAAAAGAAAGAGATGAGACACACACACAAACACAGGCACTGCAAGCTCATATCAGTAAGAAGTCCAATCAAGATGGAGTAAAAAACAAGAAGTTGAAGGGCAAGTCAAAATGGCACCAGAAACAAGATCGAGATGAGGAGGTTGGAGGTTCAAGAAGTCAGCAAAACAGTGATAATAAAAGCAAGAAACCATCTGGCAAGAAGTTTGACAAAAGGAGGGTTCAATGTTATAATTGTAAAAAATATGAGCATTTTACAGATGAATGCATATCCAAGAAAGTACAAAGAGATGATGGTGAAGCTCAAATGGCCCAAACAAACAGTTCTGACTCAGATGAAATGTTATTAATGGCTTCTACAAGTATGGAGGATGACTGTCCAGGATTGTGGTATCTTGACATAGGGTGCTCGAATCACATGACTGACTATTAAGATTGATTTGTAAGTATTTATGAGAAGGTGAAGAGGGAAATCAAACTTGCAAACAACAACACAATTACAGCTGAAGGAGTTGGCAAGATCTTGATTCAAAGAAGGGATGACAAACAATCTTTCATATGTGATTTGTTGTATGTGCCAAATATGAAGAACAATCTGTTAAGCATTGGACAATTGTTGGAGAAAGGATACTCTATGACTATGGAGAATGGACAAATGAAGATGTTTGATAGTGCAAAGAGGCTTATCTTGAAGGCACCACAGTCCAAGAACAGAACCTTCAAGATTGAAATCCATATCAATGAAAATTAGTGTCTTGCTGCAAAAATCAAGAGGGAAGACTAGTGTTGGCACCAAAGGTTTGGACATCTGAATTTTAGAAGTCTTTAAATGTTGCAAAACAGTGATATGGTGATAGAAATTCAAGAAATTCAAGTGCCAAAAGAGATATGTGAAGAATGTTGCAAGCCAAACAACATAGGAATTCATTTAAATCAGAATTACCAACTAGATCCTCAAGAACGATGGAGGTAATTTTTTCTGATGTTTGTGGTCCATTTGAAGAAATATCAATATAAGGTAATTGCTACTTTGCATCATTCATTAATGATTTTACAAAGAAAATATGGATATATCTAATCAAAAGAAAGAAAGAAGTGCTTGAGATACTTAAAAAATTCAAAAGAATGGATGAAAAACAAAGTGGTTTTAGTATGAAAATCATCAGGACATATAAAATAGGAGAATATAATTTTTCATGAATTCCATGATTTTTGTGAAAAAGAAGGGATATTACATGAAGTGAATGCACCATGCACTCCCCAACATAATGGCAATGCTGAAAGGAGAAACATAATTATAGTGAACATGGTCAAAAACATGTTGAAGGGGAAAAACATGCCTCATAGATTCTGAGGGGAAGCAGTATCAACTGCAGTATACATTTTGAATAGGTGTCCAACCAACAGACTGGGCACAAAGACACTTGAAGAACCTTGTACTGGAAGAAAACCAACTATGAATCATTTGAGAGTGTTTGACTCATTGCGCTTCAGGCATGTGCCAACTCAAAATAGGAGGAAGCTTGATGATAAGGTTGAACAAATGGTGATGTTGGGTTATGATGCAAATGAGGCTTACAAGTTGTATGATTCAAACAAGAACAAGGTGGTGATAAGTAGGGATATACTAGTGGATAAATCAAGAGGTTGGGATTGGACAATGAATGTAGCCAATCCAGACATACCAACCAGACCAACCAGTAGTGCAATAGCAGTTGAACTAGTTAAGGACCAGCCAACATATGCAACAAATCAACCAACTTCTTAACCTGTGAGGAGATCTGCAAGAGTTAGGTTGTCTTCAATCATATTGTAGTCATATGAAGTAACATCTGACTCAGCCATCAATGTAGATGGATAATTAATTCATTTTGCCTTGCTTGTTGAATCATAACCAATAAGTGATGAAGAAGCATAGGCTGGTCCTAGATGGATAACATCAATGGATGAGTAGCTCAAAGCCATAGAAAAGAACAAGACATGGGAGCTGATGACCCTGCCAGTGAACAAGAGACCAATTGATGTGAAATGGATCTTTAAACTGAAATTGAAACCTGATGGGCAGGTTTCCAAGTACAAGGTCAAACTTGTAGCAAAGGAGTTTTTGCAAAAACATGGGTTGGACTATGATGAGGTATTTGCCCCAGTAGCTAGAATTAAAACGTTAAGGATGGTAATATCAATGGCTAGCTACAAATGTTGGTCTATGCATCAACTGAATGTTAAATCAACCTTCCTCAATGGATCATTAGATGAAGAGGTGTATGTGAAGCAACCCCCTTAGATATGTGAAAACATGCAAAGAAGTTCATGTGTACAAATTGAAGAAAGCCTTATATGGCCTGAAGCAAGCTCTCAGGGCTTGGAACAAAAGGATTGACAAATTCCTTATAGAGCAACAATTTGAAAAGTGTGTGAATGAGCATGGAGTTTATGTCAAGAAGGGAACAGCAGCACCTGCACTGCTGATATGTCTTTATGTTGATGATTTACTGCTGACTAGCAGTGATGAAGTGAAGATCAAGGAGTTCAAAATCAGAATGGAGAAGGAATTTGAGATGACTGATTTGGGCATGCTGACATATTTCCTTGGCATTGAGTTTGAAACCAAGAAAAATGGAACCTTTATGCATAAAAAAAATATGCATGTGATATATTAAAAAGGTTTAAAATGCAAGAATGCAATGGAAGCAGCACCCCATCAAAATCATGGTTGGTGTTGTCCAATGAGGGCAATGATAAGTTGATTGATAATACAACCTTCAAGCAAATTGTAGGATCCCTGAGGTACTTGTGCAACACCAGGCCATATATCTCATATATTGTTGGGTTGATTAGTAGGTACATGGAGAAGTCTAGGACATCACACTCCATGACAGCAAAAATGATCTTGAGATACATAAAGGAGACCATTGAGCTTGGTCTGTTGTATTACACAAAACTGAATGAAGTTGAACTTATTGGCTTCACTGATGTTGATTGGTGTGGAGATATGGATGATAGAAAGAGTACCACATGCTATGTATTTACAATCAATAACTCACCAATTTCATGGTGTTCAAAGAAGCAAAGTATAGTAGCATTGTCCACATGTGAAGGTGAATATGTGGCTGCATTTATGGGAGCATGTCAAGTTGTGGCTGGCAGAGTTAATGGCAGAACTGGGACTGAGAAGCAATGATGCAGTGAAAATGAAGATAGATAATAAATTAGCTATAGACCTAGCTAGATATCCAAGTGTTCATGGAAGAAGCAAGCACATAGAAACGTGATTTCTTTCCTAAGGGATCAAGTAATGAAGGGCAAGATAAAGCTGAAAGGCTGACATCTTAACCAAAAGCTTAAAAAGAGTGAAGTTCCAAGAGACGAGGAACAAACTTGGATTAAAAATAAATTGAATCATTTTGAATTAGAGATCATGTTAAATGTAGTTAGAAGTTTGTTAAGTTTGTTGTAACTGATTCTGTTGAAAAGTATTTCTATTAAAGCCTTCAAAACCAAGAACAATTTGTAATGCTTAACTAGATCATTCTCCATAATCTCAAGATTGATAATCAATTTTCTTTTTCCGAACTTTCTACTTTTCTTCTCTTTTCTTCTTAATTTCAATTTCTCTCAAATATACAACTTGTTCCAACATAATTAACATATGGTGGGATTGATTACACATTTTATTGAATATAATTGTTTTTGCATCGTTTACATCAAAGACATGAGTTAATATTTTTATGGGATTGATTTGTATTTATCAAACTACTAAATATTTAAAAAATATCCATGTTCAAAACTCAAATGCATGTGAAATTTGTTCAAAATTTATTGCTGAAACTGAAACAGAGACCTTCCGTAGAGCTTTTACAAATAACCTGTCTTTGGTTTGTGCATCTCAGAAGGATTGGTACATTGGTTGTGTTATGACATTATCCATACTCCATAAGTGGTGAGTAAATGCAGGGAGGAATTGGAATCAGATGAGCAGTTCTTTTTAGAAAGGAATAAGATGAAAAGTTGGTGGAAGATGAACGTCGAAAAAGGGTTTAAGGCGAATGAAATTAAGGTGAAAGAGTGATTAGCGAGACTATTTCAAGTGAGTTTTAATTTGAGCCATTCATTTGAATTCAATGACTCATTAATTCTCTAACTCTCACTCACATATGGATGTTCTTTCTCACGTGATATGCCCCATGTTTCCTATGTATATATAATATTCATTACCATGTTTATTTAATTTAATTTCAGTGAAAACATATTCCACGAGTAACAACAGCAAAGAGCAAGATATACACAACTAATCATTCAATAGTAAAATTAATTCACAATCACCATGAAAGATACAACTTCTTACTTCACATAGAATCAATTTTGGACGGTCAAATTGACTTCTCTTTAAAAAAAAAAATTACTGCAGAGTCAAAGCATGTTTGACCTGTCCCAACGTGTGTTAAATGAGTAGCAATGCAAGGTGCTTTTGACTAAAGCAAATTTTGTTCTTCCAAATCAACCAAATTAGTAATAGCCAGAAACCAGAGGCGCATTTTACTTGAAAGGTAATCATGAAAGGAAAATCAGCATGCACCCTTCTGCTTCCTCTTGCCCTCTAAGAGCGAAGAAATATAGGCACATTTGGTTTGGATTTCATTTAACTCATTCTCCAAGTCCTCAACCTATTTTAAGTCAGGAACATGAACAAAAATAAAACATAAAGACCTTTGTCATCATAAGAATCAAACTTTGTTCTTTTAACTATTATTACCGTCTTTTTCAACTCTGTCTCCTTTTGCCTGTACTCCTCACACCTGTAGAAATGGGTTTCAGTGGAATTTATTTAACAATAAAACTAGGAAACCAAAAGAAAACTGAGTCACGGTGGCTCAAAACCACATCCTTGTCACAAGTAGGAAAAGTAATAAAAAGTCTTGAGGTTCAACAAACCCATTAAGAGTAGGGAATGGGATCGATCAAGTGTTGTGTTACTTAGTTGAAAGAACGGGTAATAAATGTCAAAAAGGATTGAAAAGTTGTATTTTCTTGAAGTATTTTATTTGTCACTGTACACATAATTTGAAAAAACTATCTACCTCGTGAAAAGTTTTATGTTTTCTTCACAGATATCATCAATAGATACTAACGCTGAAGCTCCAATTGATATACCCTGTTGATAGAGACAACACATTAATCATGAGCCTCCAAATGCAGCAGTGTACTCACACTTAGAAAATAAAATAAAATAAAAACATTTTAAAAAACCATTGTTTTTCAGTGTGGTTTATATGGCTAGTTCCAAGCCCAGAGAAAAGTATCAGTAGGAAATCAACTATCATCTTATCGTTAAACCATTACACCAACAGATCTATATAAATGCATCCAAACCAAGGGAGAAAAAAACGGAACTCTAACCTCTTGCTGCACTATGGAATACTTCCGCATGTTAGCAAATAATTTAATTTACACACAATTTAAAATATCAGGCATGAAAAAATGATTTCTAAGTTGGTATCATTGCAATCCATATCAGTATACCCTTTATGTTAAAAATGTTTCTTATTCCTACATCTTGACTAGCTGGACCCCTATCAGCAAAAGTTAATGCAAATCATTCTGCTCTATATACATCATATTCATTCATGAAAGGAATAAGAAAATGACCAAAATACTGTGAGTAATCCATTCAAGCAGATTTAAGCCATTGTAAATGTGTACAGAATCTACAGATATTATTAGACCCAATATTGCAAATCAACCAAACATTACACACAATTACAGATAGGATCTCGTTAGGAAAAAAATTGGTTAAAGAAAGGATAAGGTACAAAATAAGTAGCTATACAGGAGGGAAACATAGTAATGATTGTTTATAATGAAGGGTGAAAAAACAGATATCTACTTTGCTGTTTTGCTTTCAGCTTGAACTGGGATATAAAAAATAAATGGAAAAGGGGAATTAATATGATTCTGGTAATTCTTATTCAACTACCAAAACCTTTTACTAATAGATGGAGCCGGCGTGTCATGGACCATACAATGCCACAATGTCCAGCTATTGATCATGTCCAAGTTTCCCTCTACCTCTCAATTATTTGGCTACCCTCTATCTAGTCTACCCTCCTTAACACATGCCCAAACTAGCTATCATGAGACTCTACCAATGATTTTGCAATGGGAGCTAGCCGTACTGTCACTCTACCAATTTCTTTCCAAACTCTATTTCTATTCTATCATAGTAGCATTCACATCTTTGATTTTGTAGAGCTGGAATTTTTTTCCAGCTCTTCGTTCCCCAATGTCAAGTACCATACAACAATGCAAGTCTTGTAGCCAGGCAATAAATTTTATTTTGGGTTTAAATCATATTTTTCTATTAAAATAACCTCCAAAGCATTTCACCGTAAATTTAGAAATTGTCGATAAGCCACTCAGCTAAATTGAGTGCTCCTTCAATCCCAATTAATAGTATAAAATTTAACGACTTGGCAAGGCAAAATCTTTTCATATAATTAGTCACATCAAATTCAATTTAATAAGAGAACAATTGATTTTAACAAATCCATGCATGGGTTTATAAAAGTAGGAACTAAATCAACTATAAAGGAAGCTGCATCCATCGTCTGATACATTAAATACTATAATCAAACCCCAAATGCAATCAACTGAGGTGCTCCGATGAGAAGTGCAACCCTGAATAAACTAAGCCTTGATAATGTTAATAAGTTTTAAAAATTTGTCTTCCTCTTGTTTGTTAATGCTAGACATTAGAATAATTTATATGCAAATGGACAGTGACTACTCCGAAGCATCATCAACATCTCTAACAGGTATGATTATGAATGCATTATTCACAATAGTATGCATCTATTTGTGTTTAAAAAATGTGAAAAAAGTAATAAACAAAGCAATATATTTCATTCTACATCCAGCAGCAAGTATGATTATAATTGGTAAAATTAGATAAATACGGCGTTTGCAGATTACATCAACTACTTACACACTGTTCATGAATCAAACTTTGATTCCCAGTTGCAGGAAGACCCTCATTTGGCTGATCCAAATTCAAAACTTCTTGATGTTCAGCTTCTAAGCAAATATCTTCTATCAACTCATTTCGTGAATTATTTGGATGCCCTGCTGATTGTCGAATCCGGGCTTCCTTTAACATTTGTGATCTGAAATTTAGAGGCTGATATCCAACTAAGTGACAGTGTTCCTTCCTATCTAGTCCAGAAAAAATTTCCCCATATCAAATAACGTCAACCTTATAATAAGGAAATTCTAAAAAAGAAGTATCAGGAAGCACTTAAATTTTCACATAATCAAGTCTTTATTGTTGGCAATTTTCCAAAAGTAATACAGAAGTGAATAATGGTTCCATTCATGGCAAGCTTAATCCAACACATAATTTTCAAGGGGGCTGTTCTTAAGCTAAGTAGCAAATCATTATAGAAATGAATAGGACTTTTGTCTGTCTTTATTTACTACTAAAGAAGTTGTAACTTGAACTCCAAGAACATTAACTGAAAATCTAAGTCATATGTATCAAATTGAATAAATTCTACTAAAATATGAGTACCATAAACTGGTTGAACCAGCTTATTAAGGGTTACAAGTGAATTAGCAAATTAAGAAGGTATAACTACAATATACAGAAAACGAAAATTTGAAGCATCAAATCCAATCATTTTCCTAATAAAATTAGAGTCAGAACCCTGTAACTAGTTATTCAACAGTCGTTAAGACAGCTCATTAAAGGGAGCAAGTAAATCAGAGAACTAACAAAATATTAAACTCCAAGAGGATATGAAATAAGTTTTCAATCTGTTTTCAAAGATTTGTCCAGGAAATATCGAAAACAGTCTTTTTTTCTTCTTCTGTATTTACTATACAAATCTTTTGAAACTGAAAATAGACTGAAAACAGACGGTAGTTTTGTAGTTGAGGTGAAAACAGAAAATTATAATAGAAAATGTTTTCTCAAAGTAAACGGGCCTAAGCAGCAGGTGCAACATTTTTCAAATAAAATCAGAGGCATAAACCCTGTAAATTGGTTAACCAACACATGAACAGTCACAAAGACAGCTTACTGAAGTATGCAAGTGAATTAAGAAAATATAGAAGAAAAAGAACTCTACGATACATCATTAAAGAAGCATTAGGAAATATCAAGTATCAACTACTATTAGTAAAGAAATTCGATATTGAATAGCATACAACCTTCACTACAGCAGAAAAGTAAAATAAAAGAAACTGTTCAAAATAAATTATGTAGTACAAACAAACCAGTATTCCATCGTCATTTGTTTCAGCTTCGCTTCCAGCCGTATGAACAATACTGATCTCTCAAAGTCTTGTTTATCATGTGCAGGTTCTATAAAATTGGCTTCAAGAATTCCTAAATATGTACCAGTAAATTAAAAACCCTGAATATTGTGAAGTTCTTGCACAGAGAAATCAACAGGAGAGGATAAGAAAATACCAACAACCCCATTCCCTTTTGATGAACCATCTCCAGTTACTTTCCAAAATGGCTGCATTCTCACAAAAAGGTGAACAGCATCAGATCAGAAAAGTATGCTGTTAGGAGCCCAAGAATAGGATTCCAAAAGAATTTGAGGAAAAACACTTGCATTAGGAAAAGATAAAAAATAATAAAGAATCTCACATGAGGTATGGTATCATGTGGCAAAACATTACTTTATAGTTTATTGATAATTGATTAGTCGGTTAATTCGCTCTCATTTTTGTTTGATTATCTTTACCAAAAACACTACTTTCTAAGTTGGCATCGAATGTGAGTCTCATGACCTTCACAAATTATCCATCCCATGTTTGTTCTGCCACAAATTTCCCTCTTACATACATTCTAAGTTGGCTCAGTTTGGTCTTTCTAAACTTCAGAGGATGGAACTGTAGTCTATCCTAGATTAATGGAACAGCCCTGATTGGGGTACTATGGTCACACTCTACAGGTCTGAGTCTTGAGTGTGGGGGTTGGGGGTATTGAGTGTCCCACATCAGATAATAATATGGCTCGAATAGTGGTTACTGGTTATTACTTTCAAGTAGACGCATCCCTCACCTTACAAGTCTGTTTTGTGGGATTGAATTGGGCACAATCCAAATTCTAAAGAATATATTATAGACTTCATCTAACAATTACAAAATCTCAAAACATCTTGATTACCATAATTACAAAACATTATTAGCATGTTAATATTCTTTACATATTTAGTACTGTTGAGTTCTCTGTGGGACTCTGAACAGAGAAATAGATATAATTTATATTTGCAAGATAAATAGTAAGGATGCTACTTTCAAATGTACATGAACATATATATACGTGACTCTACTTATTGATTTCCTCTTCAACTTCCAACAATATATAAGAATGGTGGTTTGCTGTATGAGAAAAGAAATACAAAATATATACTTGAAAATGCAGCTGAAAGTAAATGCAATTATAGATAAGACATTTCAAGCACTAAGTCGGAACATACCTTGATTAGGCGATTTTTGTGGTATACATTAAATCCAGTAACATTAAGAGAAATAAACTCCTTTATAAATCCAATGGTTGTCTCCACCATAGCCTAAAACAGACCACAGTCCTTAGTTTGAAAAATTGAAAAATAAATTGCTTTCTTAATTAATTAAATGTCTCAGGGTGATAGGAATATAGGATGATAGACAAATAATTACTGTTTGTTGGTCATATAATACTAAATCGTCTTCTGATACTGATAAGGAAGAAAATTAGAACAACGAAAAAGATGCACTAAGGGAGTTAAGGAGAAAGAAATGCAAATTATGGAGGGTCTGCTCCTCCCAAACCCAATCTTTTCTCACTCTAAATCGCCGACGGCTATCCTCTCACTATTCCTGTATGTCCCACTAATCAAATACTTTATGCTTTCTCTCTCAGCCAACTTATCAATTTCTACTCATATTCATTAGAGTTCTGATATTGCCTCTTTACCCATACCCATGTAATACATTCTGCTGCTTACTTTCTTCACCATTCTCTCACACACTGATGTTTAAAGACGCTGATCAGTGGGATGATTACAAAAATACTTTGAATTTATGACCGCTTGACTGGTTAACTAATCTGAAAAATGATCCTTGAATTGTCTTTCATTGAACAATTCCTCTGCATTGAGCTGCAATCCCTTGATTCAAGGGTATTACAATGATAAGAACCTAAGTACAAGTTACAAAATAATTACAGATTTTTAGACTAATTGATATATACATTCCTAGAATAACAGACGGATTCCAAAACTAACAACAATTCTACAAATTCTTTATTTAATAACTGGGGCTAAAGATCCATACGAACAGGTGTTATATCAAGCAAACTTTATTTATCTATTATACGATCTTTCATTGATGAGGAATATTTAGTAACTTCTATGGTAGTTCTGTATAAAATTGTTTTAAATGATTTTGAATGTATACTGTCATATTAGTGATCTAACCACTTGAGTCGTGCCAATCTGCGGCTTGTATCTAACTACTTCTGAATGTATCAACTCATCTGTAATGTCAAATTGGTCAACAGGCTTTCCCCTTAGTATGATTTTGAAGTTCGAAAATTTTCTGAGATATAACATAGATACATATGCCTGAAAAAATATTAAGGGTCATTCAGAATAGAAATTAAAGAATAGACATCAACCGTTGCAAATATAGCTGAAATTCTCAGTATTTAGCATCACCCGTAAAGAATAACGAATGCGGTAAGAAATATGTGACTGAAGCTGAACAGTTTTTTTGTTCAACTTCTTCCCATCTCCTCTGTTGGCCTCATCTCTGAGCATGATATCCTGTGCAGAAGAACAAAGCAGATCATGATTGCTATAAAAATATTGAACAACAATAAGTATTGAAAATTAATAGCAATAGCACTCCAAGCATACACATACACCCCGCAACCACTCATTACATTAGAATCGTATGAACAATACCAAACGAGTCAAATATGAGAGTATGATAGGATGAAAAAAATGGCCAAACCTGGCACTTGGTATCACTAATTTTTATGCATTGACATGAATAACAAAGATACGACAAAAAAGCTACAAAAACCAAATGAAGGTGTAAAATCACAGCAACCCAGTACCCAAAATCATCTCTTGCAACTCATTTCTTGTTATAAAGATATTAATAAAGATAAGTAAGGCCTAACCGGTTTTGAATTAACAAAAAGAAAAACACACGGAGACAACTAGGAAAATGATCCACGAGCATGGTCATTAAGTGAAATAAAGAAACAGTATAACAGTAAGAACAGAAGAAAAGAATGTCATAAAAGAAAAATGATATCGCTGCCCTGTGGCTTTAGGCCGCCTGATTACCCACATATGCTGGAATGCCTCGTGCAATCTTCTCCATGATTAATCTCTTTTGAATAGATGCTTTGGCAAACAGTTGTGTATAAATTGAATTTTGACAATTCAATAAGGTTAAGTTTGAATAGAGTTCTAAAAGTTGAGAATTTTAAATACAAAGATAACTATTTGCATCCGCCAAACTCCTTTAGTTAGTCAGAGCATCTCCAATGCTCATTTTTATGAAACTCACTTTGGGTTCCATACACTACCATCAAGTGTTCCCTACAATGCCACATCATCCTTAAGTAACTCTTACACATTTTGCTCCTATGGTAAAAAATGAAAGCAAAGCAACCCTTCAGCAAGCTAAACTTTCATATTATTTTATTTGAACTTGTTAGAATATTAGAAAATATCTTATAGTATCTTTTATATTATATTAGAGTATCTTGAGTTATTTTCTATGATCAATTTATAATCATAGAGAATCTTAGAATATCTCTCTTTATTATTATGATTTATTCCTAATTTAAGATTGAGTTTATGTTTCTCTATAAACAGAGATTAGTATTGAATCTTTTGTAATCAAGTCAGCATTAAGCTATTATCAATAATATTCAACCCCTTATTATTTTCTCACCTCCTTTTCTCTAAAATCCCACAACTTCAACATGGTATCTAGAGCCTATTTCAATCCTCCTTGAACAATCTTGTTGTTCCGCTGTTGAGTTCCCAACAGTTTGAGAATATAATCATAGTTTCTCTTTTCTAACATTCCAACGTTCGGTAAGATTTTTTTTTCAATAAACCGTGTCCCAATTTCGATTTTTGTAGCTTTTTGTTTATTTTTCAGCAGATCAGTCGCAACACTGTTCATCGCGCGGTACTGTTCACTGCAAAAAAAAAAAAAAGGTTTCTCAGATCACCGGTGGGTTTATCCTTAGTCTATTTAAACACATAAGCTCTTTGGCCGAAACCCTAAAACCCTAATATTTAGCACTAATTAACATTGGCGTGTATTGTCTAGAGGTTTCATTTCACTCACAGTTCCCAATATATTATTATTGTGGAATTTGTGAAAAGGTATATTCGTATATCGCTGAAACGGTGCCTAACAATTGAAGATAATTAGGGTTTTGATGGGTACGGAGAGGAAGAGGAAGATGAGTTTATTCGACGTCGTGGAGGACTCTGCAGCTAAGATTAACAAGGGTACTGTTGAAATCATTACCCCTGTTGAACTCATCAAGAAGGGAGACAAGGTTGGTTCATCAGAAGTTGCATTGCTTGCCAAGCTAGGCATAAGGCTCTTTTCATATGGTCTTGTGGTGCTTTCCGTTTATGATAATGGTTCAGTATTTACCATTGAGGTTCTCATTGAGAAGTATGCTATTGGTGTCTCAGTGGTGACTCACTTTCGTTGGCCATCTCATACCCAACACTTGTTGCTGCTCCTCACATGTTTGTGAATGCCTACAAGAATGTTCTTGTTGTCGCAGTTGCAACAAAATATTTTTTCCGTGAGGCTAACAAGGTCAAGGAGTTCCTAAAGGACCCAAGCAAGTTTGTTGTAGCTGCAGTTGCTGCCCCTGCTGCTGCTGCCAAGGAGGAGGAGAAGAAGGATGATGGTATGGTCTATGTTATTGATCCTAGATTTGCTATGCATAATGATTTGTTTGAGGATAGCCTTAGAGCTGCAGGAATTCAAGGAGTAGAAGCCAAATATGGCACCATTACTAGTGCTGTTTTGATGAGAGATGCAGATGGTAGATCAAAGTGTTTTGTTTTTGTCAATTTCGAAAACCCAGACAATGATGCCAATGCTGTAGAGGCATTGAATGGGTGTCCTGATTCTGATTCTGGAAATAGTGGTCCCAGAGATTGGGGTGTCCTTCAGAAGTGGACTTTGGGATCATATTTTTGGTGGAGGAAACTCTCCGGCCTTTGTTGTGGCAGCTGTTGCAGCCCTTATGAGTGGGCTTTTAGCTGACAGGTTTGGAAGATTTGCAATTCAATTGATGGGATTCTTCTTGGTGCACGATTGTTTCTCTTCGATGGTTCCAAATCAGCCCTAACTCTCCAATTTTGATCAACGAAAATGTGTCATTGTTTAAACAGTCGTTATCTCTCCTAGTTTTGGACGCTTTTTCTTACTTTGTTGATCGATCATGGCTTCATTTCGTTAGAGTTGCGCTGCTTCTTCTTTGGTGTTTGTCATGCAATTTAGTTCTTACTAATAGATTCCAACAGTGGCTTGTATTCCCACCGACGATCATTCCGGTGGTGTCTCTTTTTCCACATATGAACTATATTAGTGATGACTTCTTCCGTTGGTGGTTATTATAACGGTGTCTTCTATTTTCATGACATACTTTATCTTGGCAATTTGTCCCGGATGCATTGGCCTTGCCTTTCTCTCATTGAAGCACACCTCTCTCTCCTTGAAGCAGATTCTTAAATATTTTGAGTCTCCACTATTATTGGTTTGAAGCTTCCAAATGCAGCTTTTTAGAATGACGGACTTTGCTTTGTTCAACTGCTTGCCATGAATTTCTCTCATGCTGATGATCATTCCAGCTATCTGGTTAGACTATATTTATAGCAATTCTCTCCGACTTCACATGCATCCCTGAGTTGCTTTTCCATCTCTTTTATTATTTTGCAGAGCAAAATATTGTTTTCTTGTAACTAGCTAAAACTTAGTAAGCTTTAGCTTGAGGGGGAGTGTTAGAATATTAGAAAATATCTTATAATATCTTATAGTATCTTTTATATTATATTAGAGTATCTTGAGTTATTTTCTATGATCAATTTATAATCATAGAAAATCTTAGAATATCTCTCTTTATTATTATGATTTATTCCTAATTTAGGATTGAGTCTATGTTTCTCTATAAATAGAGATTAGTATTGAATCTTTTGTAATCAAGTCAGCATTAAGCTATTATCAATAATATTCAAACCCTTATTATTTTCTCTCCTCCTTTTCTCTAAAATTCCACAACTTCAACAGAACTCAACTTTTCTCAAATAAAAATATTAATTCATTTATTATAATTTATACATAAAAAAATAATAAATATTAATACATAAATGTACTGAGAAATACAAAATGAGAACTTAAAAACAATGAAAAATACACAAATATGATGAGAAATACAAAACAGTAAAAATACACAAATATAATGAAAAACACACAACGATGAGAAAGAAAGAAATATGATGAACCACACATGACAATGAGAAATATAATAATTAATTTTTGTTATTCTCTTTCCCCCTCCCCC
>JBBPBT010000347.1:9230952-9248838 GCA_037974875.1 Cicer bijugum
CCCCCCCCCCCCCCCCTTTTTTTTTTTTATGAGTTGGTTGATGATGATTGATCAAAGGAAACCATTTTTTAATCAAATGATATCATGTCTTATTTTAGATATCCCAACAAAATCTATGCAACCCACTTTGCCACGCTAGGTTCCTCCAATGGGAAGAAAAAATAAGGAACAGGTTCAGGCTCACTCTCTCTCACTTATCTCCATTGTTATTAATGTGCTGAGGAGATGTAGGACTTGGGCTTAGGGCTTAGGTCAATCTCATAAAATTGGCTTGCAAGATGAGGACGGCTTAAGTCTTATATGCATTACATTGACCATATTGCTAGTCGACGTAGAACTCTCTCAACAAGACAGTGTGGAACCAATTAGTATCTAGTCAAGGAAGTGATCTCAATCATTTCATAATTTGTATTCTTATTTAATTTGATTTAGGCCAAGAATCTGGCTATAGTAGGCTTGAAATTATACTAGCAGTAATACACCAGTATTTTACCTAATTATGAGTATAAATAGGTACAACTTACAAGTGCTTTGTAATTAAAACACACATTATCAATATAATATTTTATTGAGAACTTACTTTCTTTCTTTTTCTACTTCCCTACCCAAACCTTGTACTTTCAACACATATTAAACAAGCTATATTTGAATATTTTCGTCATCCAAAAAGAATATCTGAAAATATACTTCCAAAAAACTTGCAAATGACAATTTATATAGCCATCAAGATACACAACATACCTCAGCATCATCATCAAAACTCAATTCATATATCCCTTCATCATTCAACCACAAATTATATACTAAAATCTTGGTTCCATGTGATCCTATATCATCAAACTGAAAATTATGAAAAAATGATCAGTAAAAAGGAGTCCATAGCTAATATTTTGAATGTAGAAATGAGCTATCAATAGCTCTACTGCGTTTCATTTATTGCATACATCATTTAGAGGTGATTCACATGCTACTGCTTTGGTCAGTGGCTCAACAGATAATGCCATTATACTATAATAATGATAATGGATGTCCTCATAATACAAAAAGAAATCTATACAGACCTTGTAACAGTAAGTAACAGTTAATTTATTTCACATCTTAAAATGAAAAAAGAAAGGTCTGCTCTGAGCCATAACTCTCATGGACATCCATATGAATGAAACTCCATGACTAGCGCATAGTCATATAGTTCCACAGTCTAGCATGTTTCAGAAATTGGTAGAAGAGGCTAACATGAAACTTAAGTTAGAACTCAGTGCAAGTACTTGGAGCTTAACTCATCGTGAATGAGGTCTCTATGGCATAACAGTTGATTAAGGATAACATTAGGTATTTGACTTCTTTTTGGAGTAAAGCACGTGAGGGACTGGGAAACTCTGCTCCATTAATGTTTTCTCTGTCCTACATTGTTTTGTATTAGACTATTAGTTCAAAACGATTCCTTACACTCCATTGTAATTTCTTCTCCTCAACTAAATGAAACATTTTATTAATCAGAAAATAAAAAGATTGCATGGAAGTCGAGGAAACTCACAGATAAAGAGTGAGTGAGTGTAAAATTGGGACATTGTGACTGTTAAATTACCAATGTGACACTTCTCAAGCCTAAGTTCTTCTCTAGAGGCACATAGCTACTTGAAATATTACCAAAAATCATGTGTCCCAACAAAATTGATTTATGTTTGTGGAAATATTTAGTAAATATTATTATTGATATTGGTCGATTCTATCTTCATTTTGTGTTATTTTAGTTCTATATATCAATCCTTGATTTAAGAAGTTGACTTTGGTGTACTCTCTCCATTTTCATTAAAATAAACAACTACTAAGTTACTGCAATAGTTTCTTCATGGTATCAAGAGCTCTAGGTTACTCCCAAGGGAAACCTATTCTTTCTCAATGACCTGTCCAACTAGTTGGCGGCAGGCCTTCACTGACTCAATCGACCACTCGTCCACAACTGACAGCCCTACCGGTGATGGAGAACACACACCAATTGGCAGTGTATGTGGCAGCACCCCACATGGGGAGGTGGCTATGATGTTAGTTATGGCAGTGCTGGTCCTTTCAATTCAAGAGGCAGCGGCAAAAATAACTCTCCATAGGCTAACGTCCAGTGTCGGTATGGCTCAAACTACACAAAATGATCCGAAACTGTCCGACTCATTTTGAATGGCAAGGGAAAATATGGCTTTCTTACTGGTACTGTTCTTGAACCTGCGGGAACAGATCCAACTTACAGGTTCTGAAGAGGCTGGAAAACGATCGTGTGTTTATCTTTCTTGTAGGGCAGAACACGGTGAAGTAAAGGGTAGACTTCTCAGGGAGAAAAAACCCATTGTCATCTATTCAAAAGATTTTCTCTCAATAGAGACAAGTCGACCTCTACCGTAGGAACTGTAGTTATGCACTTGCCACTAGAGACTCCAATGAAGAAGGCAAGAAAGATGGTAAGATATCTAAGAAACCATGGTGTGACAATTATAGACGTCCATTGCACACTTGTTCAACTTGTTAGAAACTCCATGGGAGACCTCATAATGTGAAGAAGGGTGAAAGTCGTGCACTTCAATCTACTACTTCTGATCAAGAGCAGCTGTCTCCCACAAGTTCACTTTTGCTCGCAAAGAAACAACTAGAACAACTGCACAAACTTCTTGAGTTCCATAGCCCAGAAAGGTAATTTTTTAAGATCATCCCATCTTAGTGTCAACCCTAGCCATACTTGTAATGTTGATTCAGGTGCTACTGATTATGCGACAGGAGAATCTAGTCTATTTTTTTAACATAGTCCTTGTGCAAGTAACCTGAAAATTAAGATTGTAGGTGGCTCTCTTTCAATCATGGCAAGGAAAGGTGTTGTTCTTTCTTCATTATTAACCCTCCAAGATGTATTGCATGTTCCTAACTTGTCATGTAGTCTATTATCTGTCAGTAAACTAGCCCAAGATAAAAAGTGACAAACCCACTTCTTTGATACTCATTGTGTCTCAAGATTTGACCTCGAGGGAGATGATTGGAAGTACTAATAAAAAATGGAGGACTCTACTACCTTGATGATGGACCTAAAACCATACATCAATCCGGACAAATAAGTTCCTTCTTTGAATCCTTTTTTGCTTCACATAATAAGGATGATGTTATATTGTGGCATTCGAGGTTAGGTCACCCTAGTTTTAAATATCTAAAACATTTGTTGCCAAAACTATTTGTTGATAAAGATTTTTCTGCTTTTCAATGTGAGATTAGCGAATCTGCTAAACATCGCCAAAATTCTATTCCTATGCAAACATATAAAACCTCAAAACTTTTTTTTGTTATTCATAGTGATGTTTGGGTGTTAATTTAGGGTTTGATACCTTTTGCTTTGATATTTCTCAGTATAAATAATAGTTACAACATTATCCTCTAATAATTACAAATTAAGGGGATCAAATTAATTCCCGATTTGTCTAACTTATTTTAGGAAAGTTGATAAATATAATTACAAATTAATATTATTTCCTGATTCATATCCCCTCTCAAATTGATGCGGCTGGTCAAGGAGCATCAATTTGCTAACTAGAAACTGATGTCGCGGGCGAGGAACAGCTTTGGTAAGAATGTCTGCAACTTGAAATTGAGTATTGATGTGAGGGATGGAGATAATCTGATTATCATAGGCCTCACAAATAGAGTGACAATCTACTTCAATATGTTTGGTGTGCTCATGAAAAACAGGATTTGCAACAATTTGAATAGCACTCGTATTGTCAGCATAGAGAGGCGTCGACCCTGTTTGAGGGAATCCAAATTCAGCCAAATGATCTCAGAACAAGCAGTAGACATAGCACGATACTTTGATCCAGTTGATGATTTAGAGACTCTGGTTTGTTTCTTACTTTTCCATGATATCAATGAAGAACCGAGAAACATGCACCAACCGATGACCGATCGCCAAGTGTCGGGACACCCAGCCCAATCGGCATCACTATAGGCACTCAATTTTGGCACTGTGTCAATGGGAAAGAAGAGAGCTCGTTGAGAGGTACCTAGCGAATTATGCGTCGAACTGCTGCCAAGTGAAGGTGGCGAGGAGAGTGCATGAATTGACTTACTTGCTGAACAGCAAATGATATGTCAGGTCGGGTAATTGTCAAATAATTCAGACTACCCACAAGTTGCCGATACAATAAAGGATCTATCAATAGATCACCCTCATCTCGGTGATATTTCACATTAACTTCAAGAGGAGTATCTACCGGATTAGCTGATTGGAGGTCCGCCATAGAAACAAGGTTTGTCGCATACTTATGTTGATGAAGAAATATACCCTTGGAGGTAGAATGAACCTCAAGGCCAAGGAAATATTGCAAGTTACCAAGATCTTTCATATGAAATGCAGTTTGCAATTGATGTTTAAGATCCTGGATGGATGTCGGATCAGATCCAGTAATGACCATATCATCAACATAAAGGAGGAGTAGAACAATGTCTGTAGATGTGCGATGAATAAATAGAGAGGAGTCATACTGACTTTGAGTGAAAGAGAACCCAAGTAGAGTGGAACGAAATTACCACGAGACAACCAAACGCGATCACGCAACAGCAGCGGCTGAGCAGAAACCGATCAACAAGCAGCGAGAATGACCTAGAAACGCAGTAACGGGCAGCAGCGAGAATGACCCAGAAACGCAATAACGAGCAGCAGCGAGAATAACCCAGAAACGCAGTAACGAGCAGCAGGGAGAATGAACTAGAAACGCAATAACAAGCAGCAGCGAGCAACAACCCAAAAGCACAATCGCAACACCGAAAAATTGTGATCGACAATCAGAAATCGCGAAGATGAAACCAAGAATCAAACCGCAAACAGCTATGGTTGAGAGTTCGCAACGTAATCACGAAACAAGCAAGTACCAAGAACGGAAGGAACAATTTTCAAGAGCGACCCAGTGAGATGTTGCTGAATAAAGACAAGATTAACTAAGAACTCACAAGTTTGATCGAGCATGCTGTTACCATGTCACAATTTAGGGTTTCATACCTTTTGCTTTGATATTTCTCAATATAAATACTAGTTACAATATTTTCCTCTAATAATTGCAAATTAAGGGGATCAAATCAATTCCCGTTTTGTCTAACTTATTTTAGGAAAGCTGATAAATATAATTACAAATTAATATTATTTCCTGATTCACATTAGGGGCCTAACAGGATATGTTTTCTATCCAACAAAAGATGTTTATCACCTTTACTAATGATCATACTAGACTTTGTTAGGTTTCTTTATTAAAAGAAAGATCAGAGGTAGGACAAATTATCAAGTTTTTTGTAAATTGGTGCAAACACAATTTAATTCCGAAACTGATAATGGGACTAAATACTTGAACACTATTTTGAGACAATATGGAAATGGGATTGTTCATCAAAGCACGTATGTTAACTCACCCCAACAAAATGGAATTGCAAAGAGGAAAAATAGACATCTCCTAGGTGGCAAGAGCCTTGAACTTTTTTAAAACATTTTCCAATAGCTCCCTTTCAGTTGACTTACCATTGAATTTTTTTGGATGTACTGCATTAGTCCATGTGCATAAATAACTTGGAAAACTTGAGCCTCGTGCCATCAAATGCATTTTTATTGGATATTCCTCCACTCAAAAAAGATATATATATATATATATTTTGATCCTAATACAAGAAAATGGTTTGTAACAATGGATGACACCTTTTTTGAAAATAAACCATTTTTTTAGAACAATTATCTTAGGGGGGAATCAAATGAAGATTCTTATTGCTCTTTTGAAAATTTGATTAAAATGTGCATACATCACATAGTTTTGTTCCATGTACTACTTCACCAAAAGAAATTGCACCGGGGACTTTGAGTGAATCTACTCCTACCATGAGTGAGGATCTCACTAAATCAGGGGGAAACAGCTCAAAATCAAGATTTTAACTATAAGTCGTTGGAACCCGAGATAATCAAGAACTAAATCAAATATCACAACATATGTATCTTTGTAATGAAACAGAAGGAAGGTTTGAAGAATGTGATCCAAATTGGAAAATAAAGGTTTATGTGAGAAGGAACCATGATCAAAGGGTAAGGGACTTTATTCCTCGGCACAGTCATGAGTCTGAACTGATGGAGAATAAACCTACTGAAGCCAAAAAAGGAAAAACTCTCCATGATACTAATAATAATTCTAATTATATTAAACATTGATGTTTCCATGGCCCTTAGGAAACCTGATATATCATGCACAAAGCAACTTACTGGAGATGATGTGGCAGAAATGAAAAATTGAAGGAAAGCTTAGTAACAAATTTGAAATCAAAGACTATTTTCATGGAGGTGGCTAGATTAAAGAAACGAATAGAAATGTCTCAACGGAAGTATGTTCTTGATCTCTTGTAAAAAACAGGCATGAGTGGTCGTAGACCAATCGATACTCCGATGGACTCAAATGCAAAACTTAGGAAAAAAAAGGAGACACTCCAGTTGACACTGAAAGATATCAGATGTTAGATACTCGACTCAGACTCATCCTGATATTGTCTTTTCTGTTAGCATTGTCAGTCAATTTATGCACGCCCCTAATGAAAAACATCTAGAATTGAGACACTTAAAGGCTACCCTGGGAAAAGGTCTATTCTTTGAAAAAACCAACGATAAGAATGTGACTATATTTACTGATGCAGTTTGGGCAGGATCTGTTACAAATAGGAAGCCGACTTCAGGTTATTGCACCAACAGATGGGGAAACCTGATAACTTGGAGAAGTATGACACAAGGACTGGTTGCTAGAAGCAGTGCCAAAGCTGACTTTAGAGCAATGGCCCAAAGAATTTGTGAAGATATGTGGATTGATAGAGTTCTAAAGGAACTAAAGATGGTAGTGGAGCTCCAATTGTGACAGCAAAGCCACTATAAGCCTAGCCCACAATCCATTTCAACATAATTGAACCAAACTTTTTGAAATTGATCTTCATTTTATAAAAGAAAACATAGATTATGTAATTCTTTGCTTGCCATTTGTACCTTCAAATTAACAGACAGTTGACATCTTAACCAATACTTAGCAAGAATAAGTTTTGAATTTGATAAGCAAGTTGGGTATGATTGATATATATGCACCAACTTGAGGAAGTGTTGAAATATTTAGTAATTATTATCATTGATATAGGTGGATTCTATCTTTATTTTGATTTATTTCAGTTCCATATATCACTCTTGGATTTAAGGAGTTGACTTTGTGTACTCATCTTAAAAGGAACACTTTTCATTAAAGTAAACAACTACTGAGTGATTACAATATTTTATACAATGTTGTTTTGAAAAGGTAACCTTCCAAGGGTATTTTTATTAGGTGAAAAGATTCCATGGATATAGAATAGAAATGAAATAAACCTGAAGCATGAGCTCCTCTTTTGTTGTGAAGGGAGACCAATCAAGAATTGTTTTCAAGTTTGATGACCAATCATCTTGTGAGCCATAAATAATCGGCTCAGCCCAATGGCCAGATATGTCAAAGTCTATCTGCAACGAAAATGATACTGGATATATAAAAATACAGCAGTAGAAAGCATTCACTGTTACATATTTGAATATTTGACTAGGAAATTACCATTGGAATGATTACATCGTCTTGCCCGGTTCTCCGCAAAAAGGTATAGGATAGTAGGCCCACACTTTGTGTTGCCCGGCTGAAGGATAGAAGTTAAGAATTTAAAAGACTTGAATTTTGTCAACAACTAAAAGTTAAAAATTCAACTCTTGAAGATAAATATTTTTTACATATAAATTGAATTTATAAGAAGGAAATATCCTGAATGGAAAATATGTTGTCAAGAATACTAACATCTGTCTACACATAATACATCCACAGGAAAATTAGGAATGCATATACAAAGAACAAAATAGCTCCAGAAAATAAACTACACCCCTCATATTTGTTGTTCTGTTTATTTCTATGCACCATCAATTGCATGGTGCCTATCAAACTGGACAGAAAATTTTATTGGACCACTGTAACACCAGCAACTCTATTACAGAAATGTCAGGAAGAAAAATGTCAACGAGTTTGACAAATAAGAGAAACCGAGTTAAGACTGATTTGGTGGATGAGTGGCATACAAAAAAAAAATCGTTGGAAGAGAACATATTAAGCAGAAAGTTGGAGTAGCATTCTTTGAGGACACACGTCTCTTTGTCGTCAGCTACATCTAAATCTACTCCATCTCAAGTACTATACGTCCCTCATTGAGAATTGTCTCGAAGCTCCAGAATCATAGCCTCATAGGATGACCCCTTGTTGCGTCAATTTTGTATTACTATGAGCAATAATGTCTTGCAAGCCCAAAATTCTTATCTTGATTCTCATAATTGAGCTCCAACTCCAATCACTTCTCCCACTATTAGCAGCCTGACATTTCTGCTGACCTACCTATCACACTCTTTAGATAAACATTCTATTCTATTCTCCATCCACATCCCGTTTATGATTTTTTTTAGTTACCATTGATTATCTCTTTTCCCTTGTGCCTATGTTCTTGCTTTGTCATATATTAGCAGTAATGATGGATAAGATGACTGCTTTAGAGTCCTATAATACATGGACTCTTGTTCCACCCCCTAAAAATATTTGATTGGTTGTCCGTGGAGGTTTACTGTTAAAGTTGACCCAAAGACAGGTGGACTGAATGAATGCACACTCCTAATTAACTGTTGTGCATTACACTCAAAGGATGAAGTATGTGAAACCAACTTAATACAAAAAAAAAGAATAAGATAATTAAAATCAAATCATACAAACCACTATATACAAAGGATAAAAATGTACCCTGAACTTGTGGAACGGCTAAACACAATAGCATCAGCCCCCAATCTCATAGTACTTGTCTTGAATCCATTGCCATCTAGAACAAAGCAACATGTTCTTTTACTTACAAATAATTTACCTTTCATAAAAAATAAACCAAAAATTTTTTAAGGGAAATACTTCATAGAATAAAATGAAATTAATGGGAAAACAACTTAATATGACAAGAATACCTTTGAGGAAACATATCATGGATTAATGTATAATAGAATCCGCATGTAGATATTGCCATCATTGTTTTCAATCTAAAACGTAATTTCTTTGACATGTAGGTAGTAGGTTTATTTTATTCGACTAGAAGATAGCGAAGAATACAACAACCAAAGTCTTTTTTCACTAAGTAGTATCTAATACATCGCTCAAATGTTGTAATATCCAAAGGTAAATGTTAGAATATTAGAAAATATCTAATATCATATAATATCTTTTATATTATATTAGAGTATCTTGAGTTATTTTCTATGATCAATTTATAATCATAGAGAATCTTATAATATCTCTATTATTATGATTTGTTCTTGATTTAAAATTGAGTCTCTGTTTCTCTATAAATAGATATTAGTATTGAATATTTTGTAATTCAGTTAGCATAAAGCTATTATCAATAATATCCAAATCCTTATTATTTTTTCTCCTTTTCTATAAAATCCCACAACTTCAACATGGTATCTAGAGCCTATTTCGATCCTCTTTGAACGATCTCGCCTCTATTCCACTGTCGAGTTCCCAACAATTAGGGAATATAATTATAGTTTCTCTTTTTTCAACGTGAACATTGCTTTTTCAAACCACTATCGTGTTACATCCCAATACCGATTTCACTTGTTTTTCGTTCAGTTCGCTACTGCCATCGTCACCGCCACTGTTTCCGGCGACTTTTCTGGCAAACAACCCTCTGCCCTCAAAAAAAAAAAACACTGAAGAAAATAAAAATCGGAAAAAGCTTAAGTATCTCCACCGTATCCTTTATTTGTTCCAATCACCGGCGGGTTTATCCTTAGTCTATTTAAACACATAAATTCTCTGGCTGAAACCCTAATATTTAGCCCTAACTAACGTTGGCCAGGCCTGTGTATGCTCTAGGGGTTTCATTTCACTCACAGTTCCCAATATATTATTATTGTGGAATTTGTGAAAAGGTATATTCGTATATCGCTGAAACGATGCCTAACAATTGAAGATAATTAGGGTTTTGATGGGTACAGAGAGGAAGAGGAAGGTGCGTTTATTTGAAGTCGTGGACGACTTTGCAGCTAAGATGGTGAAAACTAACTGTGTTTCAATCGGTAACAGCCTTATAAATCGATGGAACGGTAAAGCTTACTCTCAAAGATACTATGAAATTTTGAAGAGGAAAACCCTACCTGTTTGGCACCAGAAAGAGGATTTCTTGCAGGTTTTGAGGGATAACCAGACTTTCATTCTCATTGGTGAGACTGGTAGTGGAAATACCACACAGATCCCTCAGATTGTTTTGGAAGCTCTTGAATTAGAGACAGCTGATAAACGCAAGAAGATGATGATTGCATGCACTCAGCCTCGTAGAGTGGCTGCAACGTCTGTTTCTCGCCAAGTGGTCGAATAGATGGATGTGAGTATTGATGAAGAGGTTGGTTATAGCATCAGATTTGAAGATTGTAGTAGTGCAAGGACTGTTTTGAAGTATCTAACAGATGGTATGCTTTTGAGAGAAGCAATGACGGATCAACTTTCGGAACGATACAAAGTAATTATTCTTGATGAGGCATATGAAAGGACTTTGGCTACTGATGTGCTATTTGGCCTTCTAAAGGAAGTTCTTAAAAACAGACCTGACTTGAAGTTGGTTGTTATGAGTGCAACACTTGAAGCCGAAAAGTTTCAGGGATATTTTTTTGGAGCCCCGCTTATAAAAGTTCCTGGAAGGCTACATCCTGTGGAAATCTTTTATACTCAGGAACCAGAAAGGGATTACATGGATGCTGCTATTAGGACAGTGGTGCAGATTCACATGTGTGAACCTCCTGGAGACATACTTGTTTTTCTCACTGGAGAGGAAGAGATAGAAGATGTGTGCTGCAAAATATCTAAAGAAATTGCAAATTTGAGGATAGCCTTAGAGCTGCAGGAATTCAAGGAGTAGAAGCCAACACAAAGTTGTATGTTTCCAACTTGGACCGTGGAGTAACCAATGAAGATATAAGGGAACTTTTCTCTGAGCTTGGAGACTTGAAGCACTATGTTGTTCAATTTGACATTGAGGAATCTGCTCATGATGCAATTGATAAGTTAAATGGTTATGGTTTTGTTCAATTTAATAATGTTTATGTGAAAAAACCTATCTTAGTGGATGATGAGTTGAGAAAGGTATTTGGAGAATATGGCACCATTACTAGTGCTGTTTGGATGAGAGATGCAAATGGTAGGTCAAAGTGTTTTGGTTGGTTTTGTCAATTTCGTAAATACAGACAATGTTGCTAATGTTGTGGAGGCATTGAATGGGTGTCCTGATTCTAATTCTGGGAATAGTGGGTGTCCTGATTCTGGGAATAGTGGTCCCACAGATTGTGGTGTCCTTGGGAAGTGGATTGTGGGATCAGATTTTTGGTGGAGGAAACTCTCCAGCCTTTGTCGTGGCAGCTGTTGCAGCCCTTATGAGTGGGCTCTTAGCTGACAAGTTTGGAAGCGTTGCAATTCAATTGATGAGATTCTTCTTGGTGCACGATTATTCTCTCTTCGATGGTTCCAGATCTGCCCTAACTCTCCAATTTTGATCAACGAAAATATGTGTCATTGTTCAAACAACCGTTAGCTCTCCTGTTTTGGACGCATTTTTATTATTTTGTTGATCGATCACGACTTTGTTTCGTTAGAGTCGCGCTTCTTCTTCTTCGGTGTTTGTTATGCAATTTAGTTATTATTAATAGATTATAATAGTGACTTATATTCTCACCGACAATCATTCAGGTGGTATCCCTTTTTCCACATATGAATTATATTAGTGATGACTTCTTCCATTGGTGGTTATTCTAACGGTGTCTTTTATTTTCATGACTTACTTTATCTTGGCAATTTGTCCCAGATGCACTAGCCTTGCCTTTCTCTCCTTGAAGCACGCCTCTCTCTCCTTGAAACAGATTGAGCCTCCATTATTATTGGTTTGAAGCTTCCAAATGCAGCTTTTTAGAAGAACGGAGCTTTTTTGTTCAATTGTCTGCCATGAATTTCTCTCAAGCTGATGATCAATCAGACTATCTGGCTAGACTATATTTATAGCAATTCTCTCCGACTTCACATGCATCCCTAAGTTGCTTTTCCATTTTTTCATTATTTTGCAGAGCAAAATATTGTTTTCTTGTAACAAGCTAAAGCCTAGTAAGCTTTCGCTTGAAGGGGAGTGTTAGAATATTAGAAAGTATCTTATAATATCTTTTATATTATATTAGAATATCTAGAGTTATTTTCTATGATCAATTTATAATCATAGAGAATCTTAGAATATTTCTCTTTATTATTATGATTTGTTCCTGATTTAGGATTGAGTCTGTGTTTCTCTATAAATAGAAATTAGTATTGAATTTTTTGTAATCAAGTTAGCATAAAACTATTATCAATAATATTCAAACCTTTATTATTTTCTCTCCTCCTTTTCTCTAAAATCCCACAACTTCAACAGTAAATTATGTCTAATGAAAATACATTTAAATATCAATCTTTCAAGGATCTACTACATGCACCAAATCAAATGATGTTGTAATGTCCCCGGTAATGATACCACCCCACCAAAAACATGTATCCATTCCTTGGATAATATTTGGTTCATTTTTTTTTTTTTATTAATACTTGTAATTACAAAAATGCCACATATGTATAAATTTAAACAACAATAAACCTAACGCTCTCTGAAAAGATAGAAACACATAAGCAATAGAAAAAATTTATTGACGTTATTATACTTCTTTGAGTCATGCTCAAAATAAACAAATAGAAAATATTTAATTACACACTTACACTGTCCAATTGTTGTCTTTGACTTCTTTGAAGAATAACCCAAGCTCATGCACTTTCGTATTGAGTTAGGATCCATTCCACCACCATCATCTGCATAGGATACATGCGGTCCATTAAATTTATAGCCAACGACTAGCATATCAAGTCAACATAAATTAGTAATAAATTTATTAGTACTATCTTTGTCCCTAATTATAAGACCCTCTTGAGATTTTTCATTGTCCCTTTTTGTAAGACTCTTTATCAATTCTCCAAGAGCATTAATTATTTCTTTACTAACTTACCCCTAATTATGTTACATATTTTTCTGCAATCTGTAATAAATACTACAATAAAAGCATAAACTAACTCTCTCTCTTCAAGGATAAACTAGTAAAACAATTCAAATTGCCAACAAACTTAATACTACAATTAACTTCCTTAATTCCCGTGATTTAATCAAGTGGGTCTAATATATAGGAATGGAGTAGTATAACAGTAGATATTATGCATGTTTGGATAGCATACCTTGAAAACATAGCACTGGTGAATTATCCTTCGTGTTCTCAAGCTTGTCAACCTTAACAAAAGTCGCACCATTTTGAATCTAATAGTACAAAAAAATATTCAGTACTACTCTTGCTCTCCACGAAAACAGCCATATTTTAATAATATATGTGCCATTCAAAATTCAAATCCATAAAAACATACTTGACATCCCATTTAAATTATAATTGTTTTTCTAAAAGTAGAAGAGAAGTGAGTATTAATTACACCGAGACTACAACTCAGGGTGCTAGTAGCATGTCTGATATATACTAGAACCCACAGGGAGGTAGCATAAAAAGCTGCCCATAAGATTACTTGAAGTCACCAACTCCAAGTATATCTCCCAGCAAGAAGCCTACTCAGCTTAGCTTCTGGATGCCACGGGAACACCTAGGGTGGAATGGTCACCAATCACGACTACTAGTCAAAGGGGATTTGAACCAATGCACATGGAGAACGAAAGATTTTTAACAGATCCTTCAACCACAACCGTGTACTCGTGCCAGTTTTAAATGCCATAACATAAAGCCAATTAAGAGAGCACTTATGCAAGCAACAAATATTCAACAATGTTGATTAACTAGTACTATCTCACTGCCTAGAAAACATATAAAATGTATCAACTTAAACCATACCTCATCAACAGCATTATCCACTAGCTCAGCAATTGCTGCAAATAATGAGAGGAATGTATGAAAAAAAGAGTAAAACAATGTATACCAAAGTTATGTCGATAGTTGTCACAAAAGCCTTACAAAAAACAAGTCTTTATTCAACATAAAAGAAGCGTTAATATGTTATAAACTCTATTCTTTTTGCTATCCAAAATCACCTAAGAAGCTTGCTGAGATCTCATATCAACTAGAGAAATAGCCAAATTAATTTGTATAAGGCTTGAGTAGTCCTCATTCCTTGAACAAACTTTTGGAGTCGAGCTAGGCCTAGCCCAAATTCAAAAGTAGTGCCAGAGTCTATCCTATATCTATTATTCAGCCATCCATATTTGTCCATGTTCTAGATGTTCAATCCGAGCCCATCATTTTCATTATAAAAATTACCCAATATCATAGAAATGAACTCGGATAGTAATTTCAAAGTTGGATCAATACGATATGAAGTCTTAAAACTTCTTGGGTGCAGACAAAGAGGTTGCTCAAAATGTTTGCCACTGCCTGATAAAATTTCAAAAAGCCTGAGAACATAAGTTGTGTCTTGTGTCAAGCTCTATCTTTGCCAAGCAACCAAAACCATGAGTGGTACTAACAGATGAATGGTCCAGTTCCTTTGCCTCTTACTTGTCAATACTTTTGTTATTTACTACTATTAGTTTCTATTACACTAAGTTAGTTGTTCGATAATCTTTGTCGCTATTTGATTATGAGTATAAATTCATTTTGTATCCATTGAATGTGAACCCATCAATTAAACACCTTATCTAGCTTTTGCTCTCACCCTCTTTCATTCTAATACCTGACATGGTATAAGAGTCTTGCTCAGCATGGACGTCCCACATTTGCAGAAGATTGTAATCTTCGGCTCAACGATCCACCACTTCTCCCATGTGGGTTGTGCCATCGACAACCACCACTTTGGCTACATGAGCCATGTGAACCCCTTCAACATTAACCTCTTCCATGACTCTATGTTGGCGTGGAAAACAGGTTCACCTATTTATCTTGCCTCTTTTGGTGGGGAGGGGCCATGAACTTTCCAGCACATTGTAACTTAGGGTCTTCATTTCTCCATTAGCTTCCCCTCACCATGATAGTGATCATAGTTATAAAACTCAGGCCGGCTGGAGTGGGAACTGGTAGGGTAACTGGGCCAGGTGAGGCAAAGGACCAGAAATGTAATGAACTTGGTACGAAGCGGTGAGACCCGGTCAGGTTGGTGGTCGAACTGGTAAGATCTGGTTGGGTTAGTGATCGACCCACCAATTTGAAGCATGCACCCATTTTCATTTAAAAAAATAATGAATAACTTTGCAGTCGGCAGGATTCAAACACAGGAGTGAGTTGATAACATGAAAGTTGAAATGGCCTAACCATTGGACCAAGTTTGTTTCTGTGACAATTGTTCCATTTACATTATACATATATTTAAATTGTAAAAAATAGCAGACACATTCACTAAACTGATCATACTTTATTTGCATGTTTTGAAATGTACAAGTTGAATTGGCTATACAAGTCAAATTTCACGATTACAAAAGAAAATGAAAATGAAGTAATTTACTCCATCACCTTTACATAGAATATGCAAAATGATGAAACCAATAACAACAAATTTTACCTATTCAAAAAATCATAACTAAAATCAAACCTAATATTAATCTATGAAACTCTACAAACACACAATTTAAATCAAAGAAACTTCAAAACCAAATAAATAATTAATTCAAAACATTTGGAACATATAACTGTACTTACTAAGTTACTAATCAAATTAAATTCCTAAATATTTTGTACAAATACAAGTGAGGTAAAAGAAAACAAACCTCCAAAAGCCCACTTATGGGAAGTTGCATTAGAATGAAGAAACTTGGGATGAACTCGTGCATGATCCAAATGACCTACAAATGAAATTAGGGCAAAATCAGTAACACAATGATACAAAAAATAATTAATTATGAAATTTGGAAAGAGATTAAAAAAAGGTTATATAGGGCTAAATGTGAAAGACCTTGAACAGGAGATGGCTTTGAAGATGGACCAACAACGTAATCGCCAGCTTTCCAAAAACTATGGCTTCTAGAGACTGATGGAGGTGAAGTTGATATAGGGTTTTGCTGAAGCTGAAGTGGTAGCTCAGTCGGAAGTTGAACGTCGCTCATTGCAGCACCTGCGGAGGTGTCGTCGTCGCTGTCAATCTCGACGACGGGAACGGTGATGCCGTTTCTCTCGGGTTTGGGAACCACGGACATGGAAGAAGAAGGTATACTCAACTCTCAACAAATGAAAATGAAAGTGAAAGTGAAAACTTCAACTCTCTAGGTACTTTGGCTGCGTTTACATGCACCATAACGATGGGAGAATTTTATTTTTATGAAAAATATTAAATTTTAAGATGAAAATTAATAACTAATCATATGCATCATGTTTTAATTGATTTGAGTATTTTAATCTACTAATGGTTAATTTTTCTACGACTTATTCTTAAAAAAGTCTATGTATTTTTATAATATTACTATTATTTTTTTGGAAAAATATAAATATTTTTATTTTAATCTAATTTTTATTAATACTTAACGTTGTTAACTCACCCATGATTTTCAATTTATAAACACAATTAGTCTTTATAAAATGCAGAAATTTAATTTTAGTTAATAATACATTAAACTTAAAAACACATGAATAATATAGTTTTCGTAGACAGAAAGGAATTATGGTCCTATCATTGATTTGGTCAAACTTTTTTATCTTTGGGCTTATATTAGATCAAAGGCCATCAATTTTCTTATGATCTTCTAGTGGTGTTTGAATCTATTGATTTTGTATTCTGGTATCCGTTTTGGTTGATGGGAGATGTGAACCTCTCTTTTGGTGAACGTTTTGTGACGTTCATGGCACGCCTTGTGTGAATTAATAGTTTTACACCTTGTGTGAATTAATAGTTTTAAAATTAATAATTTTGGTCTCAGTCAAAAGTTTATATTGTTCAAATATATGATTTTGTCTTTATAAAAAGTTCACGTAAACATATTTTGTCTACACTTCAAATATTTCGGTGAATTTATGTTATATGATTTTTCTTTTTTCGTGGAAAAAATTGCAAAAATATTTATATATAAATATAAAGTATAAAGTTTAAATTTAAAATATAATATAAAACTTAATAATATTTATATTTGTCAATTCAACTAAACTAATTAAATATAGTTTGGTTTTTTCTACTAAAAATATTTTTGTTTGTTTAGTTGCGTAATAGTATGGTCTTATTTATATTTTATAATGGTATAAGTTTTGGTGTCATTATTGATTTTTAATAAAATTTATGTGTGGAGTACTTTCTCTTAAAGTGTGGTGGAAAAAAATTAGAGTGGACTATTGGACTGGGCAAGCAACTTGAATTGGGAAATGGTATCAATTTTTTATTATAATATAATAAAATAAAGCTTTTTTATCAAATATATTTTTAATTCCTATAAAATATGACTTAGTTTAGTTTCTAAAAAAATTTATTCACTTTTTAGCCTCTATATTAACTTTATAGGAACTAAAAATGTTATATTTTTTTTTATAAAAATACTTTTTAAAATAGCGACAGAAAGTGAATAAAAAAAATTTCTTAACTAAAAAGTTAAGAATTTTTTTATAAGGATTAAAATTTATTTTATTCATTTTTTAATAATTAAAATTGCATTTTTTATTAAAAATTCAATTTTTAAGATTATAATAAAACTTTAAAAATGTTTAAAATGATCCTTTCAAACATATATTTTCATTGATTGGTCTAGTCTCACTATTAGTTGATTCAATTGAATTTTTTGTAAGAATTATAG
>JBBPBT010000347.1:9279174-9289397 GCA_037974875.1 Cicer bijugum
ATTTTTATTGATTCACAAAATTAATCATCTTATTTAAAAAATCAATAATTTTGGTCATTCCATTTAATGTTTTAACTAAAAAATAATAAAGTGAAATGTTTTAGATAACGTGACCTACCATGAAATGATGTAAAATGATTAATACCTATAAAATTCTATATTATAGAATTGTATGTATCATCATTAAAAATATATCAAATTATCATTTTTTTAGTTCAAAAATATGATAGAGAAACAAAATTGTCGATTTTTAAAATAAATTGATCAATTATATGAATTGGTAATAATAGATGAACTAAAACTGCAATTAAACCTATTATTTTCTAAAAATTATAATATGTAGTAGGCAAAATATGATTTAGTTAATATTATCATTTTTCTAATTAATATACTGTAATTACAAAAGTAGAAAATAAATAACATGTAAAAAGTTGAATATCAACTAGATTCTTAAAGAGTTGACACTGTTTGGTTTTAAAGAAAGAGAGAGGAAAGAAAGTTGGGAAGAGAAAGGGGACGGAAGAATAGAGTTTTCGTTGTTTGGAACAAATATAAAAGGCGTTTACCTGGGCCCACTCAAAAAATATAAATGACACTCCCTCGAAGAAAGCTTTCATGAAACCAGCGCACTAAAATTGTGAAATAATTATTAATTGGACAGTATATGTATTAGTGTGATTCAAACTCGATATTTATAATATTTATTATAAATATTGAGTATTAAATATTTACAATCTATATAAAAAAAAACTCAATATTTATAATAGATGAGATTGCTTCAGTATTTATCAATCCAACTCTTGGCTACCCTTGAGATTGATAAACATGATAGTATATTTCAAAATTTTAATATATTGGTTTATTACATTAGAGTATAACTTAATTTAATAAAAATTAAATAGTTGGTTAAAATAATATTTTAGAGAATATTAAATTTGTCTTAGTAATTAGGTTCAAGGAGTAAATGAACTTCGGTCAAGGACGAATTGTACGAGAGAAAATTCAAATTTAAATATTAATTAGAACAATCATTGATCGTGCTTTACTTCCCTTTACCTTTTGAAGGGTCATTAAAATACAAATGTCTTATTTCTATGAGAACCATATAGTTAATACATAATAAAATATTAAATTAAATATATTTTTAGCCTTTATAAAATTTTATTATTTCAATTTAGTCTCTATAAAATAAAAATACAATTTTTAGTGTCTTCTAAAATAAAACATATTTAATTATCTTTAACTTTAACTTTTTTAATAATTTTTTACAAATATATTTAATAAAAATTTCTTTAACAAAAATTTAGAGTTTTTTAAATTCAGATGAAAAAATTCAAGTAAAAGTAACAAAAGTATATGTTTAGTAAACGAATTTTGAAATTATTTTTTATAGATAAAATTTTTAAATTATTATAAATATATTCAAAAAAATTTATTTAAAAATATATATTCACTTAACAACATGAAATAAAACTGCATGCATGATAATTTTATAGAACTAAAAATATTATATATTTTTAAAGTTTTAGTCTACCATTTTAAATTTCTAATTTTTTTATCATTAATTTTTAGTAGATGGTACATTTGTCATTTTATAAATATATCTTTATTTTTTTTTTCACTACCTATTCAATCAAATAAAAGAAGAGAGTGTTATTTTTTTTTCTCTCACTTTGTCTCTTTCCAAATAATTAAAACAATAATCTCATTTCACTCTCTTTAATTTCTTCTACTTTTTGTCTCTTATGTTTACTGACTAACCAAACAGAGTGGAAAATTTGTGAAAAGGTACACAAGGAAGAAGAAGAAAGTAAAGTAAACAGGATGAGGAAAAGGAAAGAAGAAAAAGAGTAATAAAGTGAATAAAAGTGAGTAAATGGGAGTGGAGATGAGTGGAAGAATTAAATTGGTGGTCGTACGGTATGGAAACATCCACCCCCCATATAATAATCTTTTTTATAATTTAATATTCTAAAAATGTTCAATAATTTTTACACTATTAATAATATTAAATATATTATTATCAACTACTCAACTCATTAGAGCTTAAAATATAAATAATATTAATTTCGAATTAATTTAATTTTTTGTCATCTTGTAGAGGCAAGAGCTTCCTTTGAATATATAGTGGATCCAGAGGTCATAGGTTCTCCAAAGTAAAAAGGGGACGACATATTTTGCTTTTTTTTTACAAGGTAGATTATTTTCATAGATAGTTTATTGTTGGCTAATGTTTGAATTTTAACTAATGACAATGACATTTTTCAAAACAATTCTCTTGATTTTAGTCCATGAGACAACAATTTGATAAATATTAATTCAATAAAAATAAAAATAAATAAAAATATTTTTATTTAAACTAATATAACAACTTAAAAATAATATTAAATGTCGTTAGAATTTTGTGTAATTTTCAAATGCGTGTCGACGTTAAAACACCTAAGGTGGTGCACCATAAAATTTGTTTTTTTTTTCAAGATAAATTTATATATTAAAATAATTAACAAATGCCAAAGGACATATGTAGTTGTTAGCATAAGACACTTGTACTTGTTAGCATGTCATCATTTGCCATGTAAATTTCTCATTCAACATGTGGTAACTGATTCCGTCGGTAATTTTAGAAATAATTATAATAAAAAAATTCATATTTTAAAATTTATAATTATAATTAATTGATGATATTTAAATTTAAAAGAATAGAAATATTTATATTTAAAAAGAATAAATGTATTGTATCAAAACAAAATATATAAGTATTTTTTCCTTGAAGTTTTTTATTTAAATTTAACTAGATAAAAAAAGAGAAATTTTATTATGTGAAATAATTTTTTATTTTTCTCTTATAAATGTTGTGTTAATTTTATTTATTAAGCGAGAGTTAAAAGATTTTTAAAATAAATAAATATTATTATTTTATCTGTAAATATAATCTTTATATATTTTAGAAAAAATATTAAAAAATTATTTTATTTTTTGAAAATAAATTTTTATTTACTAGCATCTCAATTTTTATCCATAACAATGATTTACTTTAAAAACTTATCGTTAAAACATATTTAAAAAAATAAAAATACAAAATATTTTCATAAAATAAAAAGATTTCCATCTATCTATCCTACGTTTTCCTCTTTTTTAGATTAATAAATGAATTAATCTAAATCATTTTTAAAAACAAATGACATAATTTTTTTATACATATATACAAAATATGAAAATTAATTATCTTATTAATTTTTTCTTTGTCATTCATTAACTATTTATAAACTATTTTTTATATTTGATATATTATTAATTGGTTGAGACACATAAAAATCTGCAGTGATTTTTGTAATAAAAATAATATTTGCATGGATGATAAAATTGAATATGGATGTAACAAAAGAAACATACCAGTAATTTGGATAGAGCAAGAGGATAGTCACTAAGAAACTTGACAGCCATGGTCATAGCCGTAGGAAGAGTCTCTTCCCCAGGAATCATCATCTCAATTATGTTTTCACTCATATTTTTCAACGATATTGTGTTCGACTCATCATCTTTATAATCCCTTAAGAGTACATCCACTATATCATTTGCCTCATAATTCTTATTAATATTAATATTCTTATCATTATCATTTCTTTCCTCTATTATCCTTTGCACTATCTTCATCATTCTTTCCTTAGCCTACACCCACAATCAAATTGCATCTAATTTTATTATTTATTGCTACTATTTAAAACAAGTTACCTACAAAAACAATATATAAACAATTATTATTACCTTTAAGGATTTATATAATCTTGTTCCTGGAAACTTAAAGGGCAAGCAAATCAACCCTTTGATAAACTCTTCAAATTCACTCTTCAATATACATAAATCTTCACCGGGATCAATGCTCATCAGAACTTTCACCAAAATAGTAAATGTAATCTGATTATATGTCCAAGGTAAAAACAAAATTAATTTTATCATTCATTGGTTTAATTTTTGGGAAAAAAAAATCAAAAGTAACATTTTAACTTACTTTTAATTTTTTTTTATCAGGTTAAATATTACCTAATATGATAACCCTTAAATTTTATATTAAGTGATGTTTAAATATTCAATGAAATTATGAAACATTAAATTAAAAAATATCATAAAAGAATAATTTTTTAATGTAATATTAATTAATTTTTAATTGTAATTAATCATTACTTTTTGCCTTGTAATTTGTTGGATGGTCAGGTTGAACATAGTATACTCTAAGGTAAAGTTTAATGTAAAGTTGATGAAATAAAGACGTGTACGGCGCAGAAAGGAGAAAAGTCAGCCGGAAAAAAAATATTTTCTAATACCCCCAAAAAGAGGTGTGGGAAAGTGTTGGGAAAAAACAAAAATGAGATAAAAAAGGATGTAGAAAATAAGAAAGGGGAAAAAGAACATAAAGAGCTCAAGACAATAGAAAGTTAAAAAGGAAACGCAATTAAGAAAGTGATTTGAAATAGAAAAATGTATATAAAATGATATATATTTAATTAAAAAATAATGAGAAAAGTAATACTGACATAGAATTAGTAATAGGATTTGAAGGAGATTTGAATTGAGAAAATTAAAACTTTATTCTTTATATATAATATTATTTTGATAATTATTTCTTTTATATTAGTTTTTTTTTTCCAATTATTAATGATATTAACTATTTATTTACATTTATATCCTTAATTGATTTACATCTTTTTTTAATTAATCAACTATAAATACTACCCTTCTGTCATAAATATAATTAAAAGTTAAGATATACTCTATAAAATAAATTACAAACAAAAAATAATAGTAATAAAATTAATATATTTAATTTTAATTTAAAAATTTGATATACTCTATTTCTAATTTTAGATACAATATTTTATTCAACATTTGAATGATATAAACTTTAACTTTTGTTTATATATATATATATATATATATAATCAGAATAAATATAGTAAAAATATGATTAACTAAATTTTAAAAAATAAAATTATAAAAATAATATCAATTACTAAAAAATTAATATTATTATGAATTTTTTAATTTAATTTTTAAAAATATCTTATATTTAAAGTAGGATATGGGAGAAGAAGTTAATGTATTAAAAAATAAAGGACCTTTTTAACTTCATCTTGAACGTAAATTGGTTGGTGAGTAGTCCAAGTAGCAAAACATTGTTTGACAGAATGGTGAATATCTCTTGTGATTCGAGCTTTGAATTGTGGAGATCGCAAGAAGCCTCCAAGGAGTGCATGAAGTTTCCTATGCATGTTTCCATTCATTTGAAGTATAGAGTGTTCTCCCATAAGTTCTCTTATTGATTTTGGATAAGCAGGGATGAAGATGTTCCCTTGGTTTTGTAGAATCACTTTGTTCACTTCTGGGTCTGTTGACACAATTACACCACTTCCCAAAATGCTTGTCTTAAACACATTTCCGTACCTGCGTGTGTGTATTCTTTCATTATGAGAGCTTGGAGTATAAAAAATAGATAAAGTCATAAAGTGTACATCATTGTTGATAGTTAAAAAAGGACTTGGATTCCCAAATTAGATGACTCTAATAGTAGTAACTACAACAAATTTAAAAAACTTATAGTAGTGGGAAAATCCAAGCAATTAGATAGAAATGATGTTGGAACTCAAGTATTAACTATTGAAAGTTAGAGTTAGTGTTCTATAAATTGAAAAAATCTATAAGTCTCAATAGAAAAAATATCACACACTCTAGTAGTCTGGAGATATGATTATTGAAGTGTGTCTTAAAGGTAATCCAATTTTGTGAAGGGAAGATAATGCACTCAAACTGACACTTACATGCACGTGTCGTCGGCGGCTCGAGCAGGCTCAAATTGTGTGGTGTATTATTTTTTAGTACAAAAAATGTGCTTTTTCTTTTTCTCCATGTTTTTCTTATATCCTCCACCAAGTCTGCAACTGATTCAATTCGTATTTAGTTCCTCTCAATTTTTCTGCATTACTTTCTTAGAACCAATTAACCGAGGTCACGTTTTATGTTTCACTCGGTTGCAAAAAACCTCTATAAAAAGATGATTTTGCTTAGTTTGCAAACCACACAAAAACTCCAAACTTTTTTTGAGTTTTCTTGTTTCTCACCTTTCACCTTCTTTCGAGTGATCATAGTATCATATTTCTGAGTGGCTTTAACCATCATATTTAGAGGGTGTAATTTATTCTGAGAACATCATAGTTGATCGTCCGTCTTGTCCAATTTTAAAACAGTACTGCGAAACGTCTAAAAGAGAATGATTTGATCTGCGACTCAATCTAATAATATATTCGATAGTTGGAAATTATATTTCAAAATAATTTTTTCAAAACACAAGAACAATACATTATAAGTATATATAGTAAGTGTGGATTGGGAATCTTTTATTCAAGACCAATTAATTCATTTGATTCAACCATGATTCAATCAATTGAATCACGAATTAGAGGTCTCACCATTGATTTCAATTCTTAAAACATCAATCTTAATTGTGTGTTCGGTTTTGTGTGATAAAATTAACAATAAAAAAAGTTCTATGTATAGCTAACTCTAGTTACTGTAGAAGCTGGCTTTCTCTGTTCTTATACTTGTTTGGATGTGCTCTTTTCTCCCTAGAAGCTGCAACCCTCCATAAATGGGACTTACATTAATCAATTCTATCACGAGAGAGTAGAGACTTAATTAATTATCTGTACCTACATTCATTCAATTCAATTTAGAGGTATAGGTTCGGATGATTCTGGCAGCCTACACTATAGGCTGTTATTTTCTTCATAGCTAGAAAAAATTGTGCAACACCATTTCCTCTTTTTTTTTTTCTTTCTATTTTCAGAAAGTCAAATATATCATTTCTTAAGAAGTGAATATACAAATTAATTTTCATAATAGTAAAAATCAATTAAAATACTCATTAAATTTCGTAAACTGTGAACGATAAATACTACTTTTTTAAAATTGTATCGTATGAAAGATTCAAAATAATTCTTATGTTAATTTATGTTCTAAAAGATTATTAATCTAATGAATATGCAGTCTTTCACTATATACTTTACATTAATACAAAATCAACATTAAATTTATACATTACATGTAGAATCCTTCTGGAATGTTACTTGTTCATTAAATATGTCATGTTAAAATTTTTAACCGCAAATAAATATTTTGATTGACATAATATGAAATAATCTATATTTATTAATTTGGATAAATTATAAACTATTTTAATTTATTCTCACAATTTTGAAAATTAAATTATGTATTCACCCATTTATTTATAGTCACTATTTTACCACATTAAATCATTTTTTTTATAATTTTACTTATAAATATTTATAAATTGATAGACATTAATTTCTAATTTGTTAATGAATTTCTCGTAATATATATTTGTATCAATATTTTAAAAATCAAATCAAATTCAACTGTTCAACTAATTAAACCGGGAATCAATTAGTTATATAATTGGTTGATTTCATTATACCATAGTTAGGTTGAACCGTGGTTTAACCACGAATTTTATATTTTTCTATATTTCAATATTTTTTTAATAGTTGCCTTTTAAATGTTGACAAGTATGGATAACAAAGTTGTTGACTCAAAGCAATGATGACTAAGTAATAACAATTCAAAACTAATTTGGTTTCTTAAATAAGATTAAGCATACTTTAAGAAGAAAAAATAGGATGCTATCTTTACAAAGGGATAAATTCACTTTACTCCCCAACATACAACCAATGTGCTATTAATCCATCTAGAGACACTTTCCAAAAAAGTTTATCTTTATTACTACTCGTATATGTATCTTTATTCGCATTAAAACAATACATCGTATAAAAGTCGATAAAATCTTTAATTATCACCACTTGAACATTTATTATTCATTTCTCCCATTCATGTCCTTAAAGCTATATAAAGTACTAAAATAATGAATTAATTGAGCTTAGTGTGAATATATAAATCACAAATAGATATTGTGAAATTTTAAAATGTAAAGCAATAAAATTTAAGAAACAAGCAACTTGCTTAATAAAATACATTTCTTTAACTTTGTAATACTATTAATTTATCAATGTGTACTATGTGTCAATCTAACCAATACTTTTTTCTTATGGTGCTCCAATAGTGTATATTATGTGGACCACGTTCAAGGACAAAATTATCATCCACACATGTCCACCTATAAAAATATGCGAATAATATTGTAAAGGACCACACTATAGTTCTTAAAGTTGGGCCTTCACAAAGAATAGACAAGAAGAAGAACAAGGAAGATAGACAAAAACTTTTATGATTTTCATTTTTCATCTACATGGATCATGGATATTCCTAATTAAGAATCACAAATATATCTTTCTAAATAAATTGACCATTGATAGTTCTTGTCACTCGGGAAATCACTTGTGCACATCAATGATGTAATGTTCCAACTTCCAACCATCATCATTAATTTTAGAGAAGCCAATAATAAAGTTAGAAAAAAAGAGTGTTGGTTTGAACATGCATGTCATTTCCCTCGTCAAGAATAATGAAAGATGAGGATATTAAAAATAAAATAAAAAGCACAAATGACAAATATAAGAAGCACAAATTGAAATGATCATATATCCATGTGAGGTGGGGAATAGAAGTGATTTTATTTTTATACTTTCTCTAATAAAATATAAAAAAAATATTGTATTTAATCTTAATTTAAAACGGTATTTTATAGATAAAAAAAAAAAAAAGAATAGAAGTGATCTTACAAAGACTTGCGCTTTTCCATGAAGCTGACCGGATTAGAGGTGTATCCACAAGCAATGAAATCAAGGGTCTCTCCAAGTAAAGGCCAACCTTTGTTACCTTTTGGAACTTTACCTTTATTCTTCTTCTTCATCACATGAATATTATCCTTCTTCAAACACAAAAACCACCAACATAAAAAGACACCAATTAAAGACCATAGTCCTATAATCCATCCCATGTTATGTAAAAGAAAAAGTTCTTTCTCCTTAATTTTCTTATGATGACTCTAATCAAACCCTAGCAATTAGGTTGTTTATATATGGTGGTGACTTTGACTTCTTCATGCAGTTGTTCTATTGTACTTGAAACTAAGAGAGAGAGAGGGGGGAGAGGGGTGATGAATGTTTGATAAGGAAGAAAGTTGTGATTGTTGTTCCCTAGAGAAATAGATATAAATGAGAGTGGGGATACACATATTGAGATGGAGATTCTGAAGATCTAGGGCTTAAAGCAATCATTTAATGTGATGCTCTTATTGGGTTCACCTAATCAACCCCAATCGTTTATTTTGTCTTCACTCAATTTAGATATATATAGATATTTTAACCGGAGTTCTTCCCTATATGTCTAACCCCACACACCCCCATGCCATATACTACCTCCCCGTATGTCTTTTCCTTGCATATTATTGATTACATTTGAGAATATATAGAATATTTTAAAGAGTATAACTGCAATTATAGTAAAAAAAACAAAAATTGACCATTTAAAATAGCATAGAGGTGTCACAAAAAACTTAAATAGAAAAATTAGTAGTTATATGAAAGTATCCTAATTTGTGGGTTGTTTTAATACAATTGTATATAAAAAATGGAGTATATATATTTTAAAATATAACTATAAAATATTTTATAAATGTTATTAAAAATGAGTTATTTTTTCATTAAAACATTTTTTTTACCATGACAATATTAGGAAATTAAACAATTGTAGAAACAAAATATGTGGGATATATAGACGTTAAGTATTTATTATTTTTCATTCGGTGAAACTTATAGAATTATCTGCTACACATTTAGAGAAGTATGTGATACACTATTTGATTTCGTGTGTCTAAAAATGATGTGAGAAAAATAGTATAATTGTTACCGTATAATATTTCATAACTTATTCATTATATCGCTGAAATTTAAGAGGTGTATTGATGTTAAAAATCTATTTCGGAATATAAATGAAAAATATATTAGATGATACATATCATACTCCATAATGAAACATAAACACAATTTGATAAAAAAACATTTATGTACTTGCACCAAATATCTACATACACAATAGTTGATCATAAACAAATCAAAATATAATATAATTATAAATAGAATTAAAACTCAAATATGTAAACTAAAAAATGTAAAAATTCTCAAACATTTTGCTCATTTAAAAACACATAAAGTGAACATACAAATAACCACAATTTAGATGCAAACAATTACAAA
>JBBPBT010000347.1:9295481-9307267 GCA_037974875.1 Cicer bijugum
TCTTGATGAAATATATTCAATAATTTTTTTTACAACAACTTCTCATGTTCGCAATTAAAACATCATACTAATAAAACAAATAAATTTAGATTACACTACAATATTAAATAGTCAATCATATTTATAAATTTTTACATCTTATTTTTGGAATTTTATTTTACATTTTATTTTGTCAAATAAATACAAATATCATTATATGTTAAAAAATAAATTAACAATCAAAGATGAGTCAAACAATTATCTTATATAATAAATTATCATACGAATTTTACAAAATATTTAAAAAATTCAATTATATGATTGTAATAAATATAATTTTCACTCATTTTAATTTTTTTAATCATATTCAATTATTACAAATTAATAAAATAATATTATAAAATAATTATATTTATAATATATAAAATATTATTTATCAGGGCAGCGCGGGTAATAGTATGGGCCATAATCTACATATTTTATTATTAGGACAGCCGTTATGCAGACCAAAAACTAATTTACCAATCCAATGCTTTTTTTCTTTCTTTCTTTCCCTTTTTTTCCGTCTTCGTCTTTTCGCCGTTGACATTCTCTGAAACCATGACTAGCTCCTCAACTTCATCTCGCAAGGTTAGTTTATTCTCTTTATCATTCTGTTTCATCATCTCTTACATTTCACTCTTCCATTTTTTTGTTGCTCAAAATTCCATTCATTTTTTTTTTCCAGAATCTCAGCAAAATTGCTTGCAAAAGGCTTCAGAAAGAGCTCACTGAATGGCAACTCAATCCCCCTGCTGGTTTCAACTACAACGTCAGTGATAATCTCCAAAGGTATTATTATTCATTTCACTCACAAATTTTTATTTACTTTTTTGCAGTTCCTTTTTTTAATTTTTAAAATCAATGTTCAATTGATGCGTTAATTCGTTTTATTCTAATTGATGAAATAGGTTTTATGCTAATTAAATTGTTTTGGTTTGTGGTGGTTAAATAATTAATTAGTAGTTTTGGATTGTTTTTTTTTCCCTCTTTATTCTTTCAATTAGGTTTGTTGATTTTTTCGATTATTGAAGGTTTGATATATTTTGGTTCTCAAAGGTGGGTTATTGAAGTGATTGGAGCTCTAGGGACACTTTATGCTAATGAAAAGTACCAGCTTCAGGTCGATTTCCCGGAGCATTACCCAATGGAAGCTCCACAGGTTGTTAATTAGACATCAGATTATGAATTTTCTTTACAGTTTTCACCATTTTTGTGGCTACTCTGATTTCTGAGATGGGTGGTTTATTCACAGGTGATATTTTTGAATCCAGCTCCGGTGCATCCCCATATCTATAGCAATGGGCATATTTGTTTAGGTACGTGGTTATGGTATGCTATTTGCTCATGGTTTAAGGGGAGAACAAATCTTTAGATGTTGAAATTTCATGATTTTATGTTCATATCTCGTTATAAGTTGAGTTCAAAGGAAATGTACAGTGTAAAAACAATTTCATACTAACATTCAATTAGAGTCCACTCTTGTAATTGAAATTTGCAGACTTAGAGGCCAATGATTTGACTATAAAATGATATTATAGAATATAATGGTGTTGTTTGATCCATGATGGCGATCCAACCTAATGGGATAAAACTTGATCGTTGTTGAATACACTAACATTGTGAATTTGTGGGGCAACTGAGAAGGAGTTAGAAATTGCTTCTCTTGTTTTCTCTGTTTCCTCGTATCTATTATGGAGAGGATTGAATGAGAGTTAAAGCTGCAAAATATTTAAGAAACTTTATAAATGAAACGTGGATGTTTCTTGTTAAAAGTCGTACTCAATTAAGAAGCCAAACTGTTTTGGGTAGTTAAATTAGTTAGTTGTAAGTACTTTTAGTTAGTGAGTTTGTCACTCTAAAACTGTAAACTAACTGCATATAAAAGCAAGGCTTACAAAACAAGGAGAATTGAGTGAATATAGAGAGCAAGCTGCAGATTTACAAGTAGCAGAAAATCTGGCAGCTTAGAAACTTTATCATTGTAAACGTTTTCATCTCATTATAAGTGATAATTCAAGTCGGATCCAGTCCCCAAAATGTAGGAGTTAATCTTTGAACTGGGTTAACAAGTGTATGTGTTCATTTTAGCATTACAAGTTCTAAATTCTGCTTAAAATTGATCATTCTCTGTTTTAGTCAGAAAATAGAGAACGTTCTGGACATTCTGCTGATCAATCTCTGTTTTTTGTTTCAATCATTTTGCGTTTTTTCTAGACAAAACCAAGAACAATCTTGGTTTAATTACTCATTGTTCTCCGTTTTTCACAACAACTGGTATCAAGAGAACGAGAGTATTCGATTCAAAGGAACGATGACATCAACAATGTATGTACTTGCAAAATTTGATGGGAAGAATGATTTTGGATTATGGCGTCCCAAGATGAAAGCGTTGTTGGTTCATCAAGGTTTGGCAGGAGCACTGGGAGGAGAGAAAGACATGGCATCCACACTACTAGAAAAGGAGAAGAAGCATATCATGGACAAGACTGATAGTGCTTTAATCTTGAGTCTTGGAGACAAGGTTCTGAGGGAAGTGTCAATGGATACCTCTGCAGCAAGTATTTGGCTCAAATTAGAATTTTTATACATGACAAAATCATTAGCGAATCGTTTGTACTTAAAACAAAAGTTATATACTTTCAAGATGCAACCTGGGAGGTCAATTGAAAATCATATGGATGAGTTTAATAAGATTGTGTTAGATCTTGAAAATATTGATGTAAAATTGGATGATGAGGATCAGACCCTGTTGTTGATAAATTCATTACCAAACTCTCTTGAAAATTTGTGTGATACATTTCTTTACGGTAGAGGTTCCTTATCATTAGAAGAAGTACAAGTTGCACTAATCTCCAAAGAATTGAAGAGGAAGTCATATGGGAAATAAGAAAGCAGTGGTGGTGGGGGATTGTTTGTCAAAGCTAAGGCAGGGAAGAAGAATAAAAAACAAAAGAATAAGTTCAAGAATAAAGAAAAGGACAAGTCTAAAATGAGATGTTTCATATGCAAGAAAGAGGGGCATTTCAAGAAAGATTGCCCATATTGGAAAGGTAAGAAAAGATCAAATAGTGATTATGGAAATGCATCTATAGCTTCTGAAGGATATGAAAGCACAAAAGTTTTTATGGCAAATTCAACTGAAATCATGGATGATGAATGAGTGCTTGACTCAGGGTGTTCATTTCACATGACCTCAAATAGAGATTGGTTTCTTGACTACAAAGAAATTGATGAAGGCAAAGTGATTATGGGGAACAAATCGGCATGTAAGGTAGTTGGAATTGGTTCAATTAAGCTGAAGCTCGAAGATGAAACCATGAAGATTTTGTCAAAGGTTAGACATGTTCCAGAACTAAAGAGGAATTTAATTTCTCTAAGAATGTTGGAAGAAGCTGGTTGTTCATACAAAGCAGAGAAAAACACTCTAAAAGTCATAAAAGTATCATTAGTAATCATGAAGGGAACAAGGGATCATGGAATCTACCTTCTAAATGGTCAAGCAGTGATTGGAATGACAACAGTGACAGGCAGTACAAGCATCAAGCAAGGCCAGCCTGTGGCATCAAAGGCTGGGACATGTAAGTCTAAAGGGAATGCAAGTTCTGGACAGGCAAGACATGCTAGGTGGGGACAGGATTAGTGATCTTGAATTTTGTGAGCATTGTGTGTATGGAAAGATGCATAAGATCAAGTTCTCTACAGGGAAACATTGCTCAAAAGGAATTCTGGAATATGTTGACAGTGATCTATGGGACCCTGCAAGGATTGCTTCACATGGAGGTAACAAGTATTTCATTACATTTCTTGATGATTATAGTAGAAAAGTATGAATTTATTTGTTGAAAAGTAAGGATGAAGCATTTAAAACCTTTAAAGATTGGAAGTCTATGGTTGAAAATAGGACTAACAAAAGGATTAAAACTCTAAGGACAGATAAATAGTCTTGAATTTTGTAGTGATGAATTCACTAGTTTTTGCAAAGCTCATGGTGTGAACAGACATAGGACTTTAAAGAACACACCTCAACAAAATGGACTAGCTGAAAGGATGAATAGGACTTTGCTTGAAAGAATGAGATGCATTCTGTCGAATGCAGGGATGCCTGCACAATTTTGGGGAGAAGCTGTCCGTACAAATTGTTATTTGATAAATTTGAGTCCTTCTATTGCAATTGAACTCAAAACCCCTCACGAGATGTGGACAGGGCATGTTGCAAACTACAATCATCTAAAACTATTTGGATGTGTTGCATACTACCATGTAAATGAAGGGAAGCTAGCCCCTTGAGCCAAGAAACGGTATTTTGTTGGATATCCACGTGGTGTAAAAGGTTATAGGATATGGTGTCCTGAAAATAGGAAATGTATCATCAGCAGGGATGTTAAGTTTCATGAGGTTGAGCTATACAAGTTTGTAAACAATGTTGCGCATAAAGGCTCACATCAAATTGAAGATGAGATGATTGATCTTGAGGTGGATAAAAATGGAGAAAAACGGATAACGTTCTTGGAATAACAACAGACTCAACAAGACAAAACTAAGAGGTTTGATCTTGAGGTGGAGAAAGTTGCAGAAAAACGGAGAACGTTCTTGACTTCAGCCACAAAAAAGGAGAAAGATCAACAGAAATCAAGAACGTTCTTGGCTTCAAAACAACAACATGCTCAACAAGACAAGAGTGATGCAAACCCAATAGAACATGCTATGTTTCCAGAGCAGGAATCAAATGATTATAACCTCATCAGGGATAGAGAAAGAAGAACATCAAAATCCACTTAAAGATATGGCTATGCATTAGATGTTGCTGAAGAGCTGAAGAGATTATACAAGAGGATCATAGGAATTACAATGAAGCTGTCGAGTCTCAAGACAAAAACCAATAGATTTTAGCTATGATTGAGTAGCTGAAATCATTGGAGAAGAACAACACTTAGGAACTCATACCCAAGCCAGCCAACTCCAGAATTGTAGGCAGCAAGTGGATCTTCAAGAGGAATGAGGGAATTCCATGAGTTGAACCACCCCTAGCTTCAAAGCAAGGCTAGTAGCAAAGGGATTCACTAAAAGGAAAGGTGTAGACTAGAATGAAATATTTTCTCCTGTAGTCAAACATGCATATATAAGGATAGTTCTAGCCATGGTAGCACATTTTGACATGGAATTGGAGCAAATGGATGTTAAAACAACATTTTTTCATGGCAATCTGAATGAAACAATCTTAATGCAACAACCAGACGACTTTAGGACTCAAAGAAAAGAGGATTGGGTTTGCTTGCTAAAGAGATCACTCTATGGGTTAAAGCAATCACCAAGGAAATGGTATTTGAGATTCGATTCATTTATGCTCAGTCAAAGGTATGCTAGAAGCAATTTTGATAGTTGTGTGTATTATAAACAAGTATCATCAACCACACACATTTACTTGTTGCTATATGTGGATAACATGCTAATAGCCTCTAAAAGTATGAAAGAAATAGAAAAATTGAAGGGCCAACTAAAGAAAGAATTCGAGATGAAGGACTTGGGGCCAACTAAGAGGATCTTAAGAATGGAAATCATCAAAATCAGAGAGCAACGAAAATTGATAATTTCCCAAGAGAGCTACATTGGAAAGGTTCTAAATAGATTCAATATGTGTGAATCGAAGGCAGTGAGCTCTCCACTAGTAGCTCATTTTAAGCTTTCTCCAGCCATGTCACCAAACAAAAATCTGGAAGCAGAAGACATGAAAAATATACCATATGCAAGTGTCATAGGGAGTATCATGTATGCTATTGTCTGCTCAAGGCCAGACATTACTCATGCTGTAAGTGTCACGAGCAGGTTTATGGGAAACCTAGGGATGAGTCATTGACAAGCTGTCATATGGATTCTAAGGTACCTAAAAGGAACTTAAAACATGTGTTTGGAATACAGCAAAAGCTCAGAAACTTCAAGACCAGTCCAAGGATTTGTAGACTCTGATTTTGCTAGAGATTTAGATAGAAGAAGATCTCTTACATGATATGTGTTCACGGTGTTTAACAACACAGTCAGTTGGAAATCTAATTTTCAATGCATAGTGGCATTATCAACAACAGAAGCAGAATATGTTGCTCTTGCTGAAGCTGTGAATAGAGGAATTTGGCTGAGAGGATTGATCACTAAACTTGGTGTTAAACAAGAGTCGGTTTGCATAAATTGTGACAGCCAAAGTGCCATTCATTTGAGTAAAAATCAAATGTATCATGAAATAAATGTGGTTGAATTTCATCATTTGAGTAGGTTTCATTTCATCAGGGATGTCATTGAAAGGGGTGAGATAAATGTGGCAAAGGTGCACACAAATGAAAACCCAGCTGACATGTTTACAAAATCTACCACACTTAGCAAGTTTAGGCACTATTTGAATTTGCTTAATATCAATCTCAGAAACTGAGATCAAGGACTAAGAGGATCTGGTTGGAAGAATCACAAGCTGAGCTTCTCATTTGGTACCAAGATGGATAATTGTTAAAAGTGGTACTCAATTAAAAAGCCAAACTATTTTGGGTAGTTAAATTAATTAGTTGTAACTACTTTTAGTTAGTTACTCCAAAAGTGTAAACTAACTGCATATAAGAGCAAGGCTTACAAAACTGGGAGAATAAAGTGAATATAGAGAGCAAGCTGCAAATTTTACAAGTAGTAGAAAATCTGACAGCATTGAAACTCTATCATTGTAAACGTTTTCATATCATTATAAGTGATAATTCAAGTCCGATCCAGTCCCCCAGACGTAGGAGTTAATTTCTGAACTGAGTTAACAAGTGTGTGTTCATTTTGGCATTACAAGTTCTAAATTCTGCTTAAAAATGATCATTCTCCGTTTCAGTCATTAAACGGATAACATTTTGGACATGCTGCTGATCAATCTCCATTTTCTATTTCAATCATTCTGCGTCCAAGAACGATCTTGGTTTAATTACTCATTGTTCTCCGTTTTTCACAACATTTCTCTTAAAAGATATCTTGCATGGTTGGTCAATATTCATTGAAAGGCCGTTTTCTATTCTCTTGTTTGCTTATTAGACAAATGCTACTGGATTTTATTAAGAGAATTTGTTTGTAATTTTTCTTAACATTAAGTGAGATGCATTTATTAAGAAGGAAACGACAGGGAGTGATGAGCCTCAAAGTAATTTTTCGTTTGGTCATTCAAACTCTTCTCATTTAGATATTGATGAGTGGAATCAATCAGTTTATGTTTGTATGGTAGCTTGGGCAAAATATCTTGTTTTGTAAATAATTTTCTTGGAGGTTAATAGTGGGGAAGGAAATGAAGAACCATTAAGTTTTGTCCCCAACTACTAGGTAGCATCAGTGAAACATATAAAATAATTAAGCTTTAACCTATTTGCTCTGTAAATTTGATGACTGGGGATATTTACCTTTAATAAATAATACTCTCATTTGTTTGTTTGTTTTTTTTTTTTTTGTAAGAGTATATCGCTGAAATTTCATTGATTTATTTATTTATATTATTATAATAAATGGTAGCCAAAAATTTAAACAGATTGATTAGGGTCTGCTTTTTGGTGGTGAGCTGACATTGGATATGCTTTATGAAATGATGTAGATATATTGTATGATTCATGGTCCCCGGCCATGACTGTTGGTTCTGTATGCATCAGCATTCTTTCAATGCTTTCAAGCTCAACTGTAAAGGTGTGAATCTATTATACATGTCGTGTGTCCTTTTGTATAATTTCAATATCTATACTCACCTTTGCACGTGTGTGTATCTTGTGCATGATATATCATCCGATGGTTTTTATATTGATTTACTTAACTCTGACTTGATTTCTTCTGCAGCAACTCCCCGAAGATAATGACCGCTATGTAAAGAAATGTAAAAATGGCAGATCTCCCAAGGAGACAAGGTGGTGGTTCCATGATGATAAAGTATAATAACTGGTAATAAGTTCACAACATTAGATTAGAGGATTTTCCTTTCAAAAAGAGAAAAAGAATCAAGTGGAGAAAGGCATTCTGAAAAACTAGAATGCTTTTAAATGCTTAATAACTCTCCTCCTGTAAATTGGAATTACCCCCTCATTTGATAATATGCGGAAACAAACTCAGAATATTGTGTTTTACGTGCATGTCTGATAACCGGTCCTTTTTATTTCTTTTCTTTCTAAGGATTTTATGTTATTTGTGTGCCTTTTATGTGCGCACACACACATTCGAATGGATAGAATGGAGTGGTGATTTTTGGGATCTTGAATTTGATTTCTTCTTTTATCCTGTGAGCCTGAGCCATTTTTGTCATGGGCTTCTCCTCTTGGTGGAGGGGAGAGAGTGAAAAGTTGTTGGTTGAAGAAGCAGGGGCATAAGGGTAAATGGAGTACCCGTTAAGAAATAATATTTTGAAACATAAATTTGACACCAATTTAAATGGTTAATGGAGTTCAGATATATGGTTAATTGCATCTAGTTGATGGTTAAAGAATTTATTAATCATTTGCTAACCACAATTAACAACAATTTTAAATGTCATTAATCACACTTTTCAAGTATTTAAATATATAATATACATGATATTCATTAATCATATTTGTGTTTAAATATACACGAGAAAATTGTGGTTAATGATATTCAAAATTATGATTAATTGAGTTCAGTGCATGATTAATGATTTATGAAATTTGAGGTGTTTTTGCATGTATATTTTTTTATTTAAAACTCTTCATTATACTTTAAATTAAAATTTATATAGCAAAATGTCTTACTCTTTTTGCCCTTCAAGAGATTGCATCCCCTACTGCGACCAATTGAAGGATGATATTTTTTCTGTAGTAGGAGGTCACATCCCATACGACCATATATAACCTTTCAATTTGATCATAACCTTCTAAGGATGTTAAAATAAAAATTAAAAAAGTGAAAAGGTTATAGGAGGTCGCATCCCTTGGATGCGACCTCTTACTGTAGAAAAAAATCATCCTTCAAATGGTCGGAGAGTGAGGATGCGATCTCCTGAAGGTTAAAAAAAGTTGGACACTTTAGAATCTAAATTTAAATATAGAGTATAATAGAGAGTTTTTTTTTTTATAAAAAAAAAGACCGAAATTTAATGTCTAATTTGTGTTTCAAAATAACACAATTGCCACCCATTCTAATTTTATTGGATTTTGAATTTTAATTGTTGATTTCTTAAACCTAAATATCTAGTGATCGGGACTTCATATCCACTCGTGTACCCTTTTTTAAGTAGTACATGTGATCCTAGTCCTATACATAAGAAGACACGTAAGTTAAAGTACAAATTACATTTCTTGGTAATTTTACTTTTCACCAAGAGCCAAACATCTCTTCTCTCTAACTAGGAAGTTTTGAAGATTTGTTTGGTTAGAGGTAGATGAAGGAGATATAATATTTTAAATTACATGTGTTTGATTCAATTTTTAAAAGGAGATGGGAGCAAAGTTCCTTCTAAACTTTATTTTGTTATCTCTATTTTGGAAGATTTGGAGAGAATATTGCTAAATACACTTAAAAATAATTTAAAATCGTTCTCCTCTCCTTAAATCAAATACATTTTTAATTAAAATTCTCCTCTCCTTAAATCAAATACACTTTTAATTAAAATGTATTTCCTCTTCTCCCATCCGTTAAAACATCTCCCCTCCTTCTTATTCGTTGAACTAAATAGGCATATAGGTGAATGAATATATCAACATCGAATACAAACAATTTAAAGTCCTTTAAGAGTTTACTAGAGACACTTCTGTTCCTTGGTTCTATTGTATCAAATGAAATTCATTTTTTATTTTCAATGTGATCAATGAATAGAGAAAATTCGTATCTTTTAAAATTAAGTTGAGGATTCTACCCTGCACCCTTACATTTGTATTCTGCCACCCTTTAAAGCATACGAAAAGACAATTTTATCTTTTTAGTCATTTATAATATGTTTCAAAAATGATAGTTTCGGAAGTTTCACATTTTTTAAACTTTTAGAAGTTTCAAATTTTTGAAATAAGGATTACATTTCAAAAATCTGGAAAGTTTCAAAAATTTCTAATTATGAAAAGTTTTAAAAAAAATTCTATTTCAAAAATTTTGAATTGTTCGAAAGTTTCAAAAATTCTAAAATTTCTATTTCAGAATTTTTGAAAATTTTGAAAATTGTCATTTCGAAACTTTCGAATATTCTAAAAATTTTATGTTTCGAAACTTTGAAATTTTCGAGTGTCACTTATTTTTGATTTCGAAGATTTTGAAAGTTTAGAAGGTTAAGGTAATTTTTCTAAAATTTGAAAAAAGGAAGTGAAAAAATGAGAAGTTAAAAAAGTTAAAAGTTTATAGATAATTAAAATGACAAAATTGTATTTTTACACTGATAGAGTGATAGATTTAGGTGTGGAGGTATATGGTAGAATTCTCTTAAGTTGAGATTTGATGATGCGACAATAATGAAGTGAACAATGTTCTTATCAAATTTAATGCAATAAATCTATACGTCTAAAGCAAAATTTAAATCAAGCTTCTTTAAAAATTAATAATAATAAAATTTGAAACTTTTTGAGCCAAACTGTTTTTACAATTTTAAACATTTTTTTACGGATATAATATTAAATAACATATAAATAAATATTAAATATATTCACATGATTGAGTAATTTTTATTGAATTAATTAGTACAAAAAATTAGAGATAAAATTTATTAAAATAAAGACTAAAAATTTAAATATTAAGAAAGTAAATAGTATTAATTAAATCAAAAGTAAAAATTTGAGGTTCAAGACGGCAACCTCACTTGCCTCCCCTTGGGTCGATTATAGTTTATATGATACGAGGAATTTAGGAATAACAATTGCACTATATTTGATAAAATTTGTTGATAGTTGTTAAGCTAATTGAATGTATAGTAAAATTAGTTGTTCAATCAACTTAAAAATGTAAAATGTATTAAATTATACTCTTAATTAAAAATAAATTTTATCAATTAATACTTCAAATATTTTAAAAGTAGTATTTTAAAATTTATCAATCTAATATATTTTTTATTTATTTATCTATTTTACATATTTAAAATAAATAAACAAATAATTTACTTTAAAATATTATTTATTTTTAATATAAATAATTTTAAATTGTAATAATAAATTATTTATTAATCAGATATATTTTTTATTTATTTAGTTAGATTTTTTATTTTAATTTATGATAATTGAATATTTTAAATTATTTTACTTTAAATTATATAAATTATTTATTTAAATTCTAATAAATAAATTATAAAGGATAAAAAAGAATTTTAGTTATAATAATAAAGGTAAAATTAAAAGAAAAAATAATAATCTATAAACTACTTAAATTAACTTATAAAAAATGCCATAAAATATAAATTTATAAGTTACTGTTATTAAATAGAGCTTATAGTAAGTTATAAATTTGTTTGTTTGGCATTGTCAAACAGAGCAGAGCTTAGCTTTGCTTGAGACTTTAGAGGTGAGAGAAGAGTTTTGGGGAGAGGGAAAAAGAAATCTTCCACCTTATTTTTGAAAGTGAACTTATAAAGAATAATAAGAGAATGTTTATGATTACTATGTTTTTAATTTTTAGATGACATCATAGAAATAAATTGAATAATTTATCTAATCCCTCCAAAAAAAATTTCCAATACATTTTTTAAATTTTCCAAATCAAGAGGATTTTTGTATTATGAAGAAAAAAAAATATTCATAACCCTCCTATCCCAAAACTCTCCCTTCATTCAATCTCCTCTTTCCTTTTTT
>JBBPBT010000347.1:9373160-9402941 GCA_037974875.1 Cicer bijugum
TAATTCAATATTTCTTTATCGTAAAAGTTATATATTTAACTATAATACATTCTTCATTTTATATGATTTATATTAGTTCAGAAATATTATATTTTTAAAATTTATGTACTTTTTGACATTTTAATTTTAAAAACTAATCATCGAAATTATTTTATGTAAAAAATTGGTTAACATTAGACTAATCAGGTGTATAATTAATATAATAGTTCATCTCAATGATAATATGAATACATATTTATAAAGATTTATAAGGAGGTATATAACCTTGATTAGTAGTTGGATATGAGTGTACACAAAAAACTTTTTAATATAAAGGATTCACTTCATAAGTTTTAGTCAAACAATAATTAATGACGTCTTACTCAAAGTAATTGACAATACAATATAATTATGTAGACACCAACCAAAAAGTGAATTGCTCAAATTGATAGTAAAAATTAAACAACTTCACATGTCTCTCAAGATTTTCTTTATATACTCTAAGAGCTCATGATAAATTCGTAAAAAATAATTGTTGTGTGGACACAAGAATTTAGACACACACATAAAAGAAAAAAGTAGAAAAGTAATATTTAAATAATATATAATTTCAAAATAATTAGGCTTAATTGCAGTTTTGGTCCCCCTATTTTAGCTGAATCGTGAAAGTAGTCCCCTCATTTTGCTTCTCCCCAGTTTTGGTCCTTCAAACAGAATTTTGGTCCAAATTTTGATGAAATTTCATTTTTTTAAAGCCTTATTACACCATTTATGATCATATATTTCAGATACAATTGTTCCAAATGAGATCTTGAGGCATGATGTGACTTAAATAAATGCAAAAAAAAATGAAATTTCATGAAGTTTTTGACCAAAATTATGCTTGATGGACCAAAACTGAGGAGAAACAAAATGGAGGAACTACTTTCACGATTCAGCTAAAATAGAGGGACCAAAATTGCAATTAAGCCAAATAATTAAAAGAAATATTTTTTTTTTTTGTGTGATCAAATAGTGTGTACAAGAATTGCTTCTTAATAGAACAACTTGTTATCATGACTCAAAAAATTATTAGATAAAAGTGCGTAAAGATAGAGAAATTTTAGTAAAGAAAGCGTTGTTGATATACTCTAAGTTGTAAAAACGAAATGTAAACTTTTGAAGAATTGATATTGCATATAAGTGTATGTTTGAAATAGTGGTGACTTTGCAAGATTCACCATAATTTTTCTTAACATTTAAAGAGTAGTTTTTGTTAAAATCTATGAAGCTCCGTAATTTTGTCAATCTAAACATGTATAAAATGATCGTGTGTGTCCTAGTATGAATCGTATCATTCATTCATGAGTAGTAGTTTGTTAAAAATAATGTTTATAATAGTATTCAAAATATTGCAACAATTATTCGTATATGCAAATATGGCTGATAGATATATATAGAAAAAACACTACAAAGCAAAATATAAATTTCTTGAGACTCAAAAGTATTGAATAATAATAATATTTAGATAACAAAAAATTCATTTACACAAAATTCTCATGGCAAATGAAAATTTGATACAAAACAATAGTTGGTATGAAATTTATATTTAAACTTCAAGTAGTGATATTTGGAAGGTTAAGTATATTGATTAGAGTTAAAATTACTAAATGTATCAAAATAAATATTATTTTTAAATTTCGAGAAACTTTGAAAAAAAACAATTTATGTCACCGACAATATTATTGGGTTGAGCCGCAGACTAGGTCGCTCTCTTCAAGACGTTTCGAAACAATGTCCAAATGATGCAATATAAACTATCAACCATGAAGTCCACATGATAAAATAGCTCATATCACTGTATTGGAGTTCTATTGCACTATAGAAAACCGTTCTACAATTACACCCACAATATGACAGTCGAATGACTACCAGTCGTAATATGACACTAAGACCATTCAAAAGAAATAGAATAAGTGAGTAAAGAAAGTGAGAAGAGAAAAAAACCTCATATACGGAGAATTTTTGGTGTGCTTTTTCAACTAAGGAGAACATTGTATTTATAGATGATATTCGTAACTGGATTAGAGATAAATGTATGATCCATTAGTTATGATTCACTAAACGTGTGCTAGGGTTTTGACCACAGAAACGTGTGCCACTATTTATTTGACTACCAAAACGTGTGCCACGTATTGTTTGACCACAAAACGTGCCCTCAAACTTGACTTAGGTTATTGATCTGACAATAACAAATACGCCAGACCAGTAATTAGGGTTTTGACCAACAAAACTGAAATGGGTACCACAGAAACGTGTGCCACTATTTATTTGACTACCAAAATGTGTGCCACGTATTGTTTGACCACAAAACGTGCCCTCAAACTTGACTTAGGTTATTGATCTGACAATAACAAATACGCCAGACCAGTAATTAGGGTTTTGACCAACAAAACTGAAATGGGTATTATTGAAAATCAACGGATGGATATTTAAGTGTGATAAACAATGCATTGAAGATAGTGAGTTGATTATTTATTTATTTATTTATTTTTTGTATGAGTTATTAAAATAAAAAATTTGATAAGTGATCAGATTCTTTTAAGTATATTCACTAGAGTTAAAGTTATTAAATGTATGAAATAATTGTATTTAAATGGACAAGTGAAAGAGTTTGTTTTGCTTTACATTACAAATTGGTGAAATAAAATATAATTGAATCTGAACACGAAAGAAGTAGTAAGATTTGGAAGGTTAAGTATATTGATTAGAGTTAAAATTACTAAATGAATGAAATAATTGTATTTGAATGAACAACTGAAAGGGTTTGCTTTAAAACATGAAAGAAGTAGTGAAATTAGAAATATGTCACATCAAAATTTTTGTGAGATGACAATTTTAAAATATGTGACATACATATAGATGATTTGTCTTTGATAGAATTTGAGACTATATTTTAATATATTATAATAGATAATAGATATGTTTGTTCTAATCAAAACTTAGATAAGATCTAGATAAAAAATCTCTCAATGTTGATGGATATTAAAGAAAATGCTATGGGAATGCTGGTGTTTGGCCGGAATCCATGGTCGAGATGATGCTCGATAGTTGAGGTGTACTAACATGTACTCTAACGCTCAATATAATACAATGATTGAGGTGAATAAGAAGTTAAGAAAGAGGCATTCAAAAAGCATGCGTGGTGGAAGTTTTCAACAAGTAGTTGCTAATGATTTGAGGTGAATGTTCAATATTGTATGGTGTCAATGTCTTTGATGCGGTCAAGGACAGTCACATGGGTTAAACTCATATTGTGGTCGGTGTGTCATTGATACCACACAAGACGACATGTGAACTTCTCGACAAGGGTGTTGTAGCACTCAGACGCTCAAATAAATGGAAGATTGAGGTAGAATGAATAGCGTGTACCTTTTGCTTGAAGGAAGAACTTATTTTAAAATATGGTCATTTAAGAAATTGCTCTTAGTGGAAGTAGAGTGATGTATCTATAAACACTGGTAGGTATTTTAGTGAGGTGGGTGAGAGATAATTAATAGTACGTACCTTTCAGATGAGGCATTAGTCTTTTTATAGTAATAAAAGGTGAGAAATAATTTGGTCATTGAATAATTCACCTGGTCACCCATATGATTTTGATCACAAATTGGGGTGATAATATATTAAGTCAATCAATAGAAGTCTATGGTTTAACTTATGTGAAACTCAAATCAAGTTTTTTAAATTCACAAGATCAAATTTTCTTAAACTAATCGATTTAATTAAAAAAATTATACTATAATTATATGATAATTGTTCATCTCTCCTATTTTTACTTACATGTGATATTAAATAAACTACTGAAAGATGACTTCCAATAGTACATTTAAGTAAATTTTATACTTTTGAAAATTAACATCAAGTAAAATTAAACTATTAAAAGGTAGCTTTGCGTAAAATAGGGGGTTGCATTTGCCTAATCACATATATGATCGAGTCTGTTGCTTGTCTCGTTAGCTTTGCTAGGTAAGGTTATACCTCTATTATTATACTCTTACTCTTGCATTTTACTCAAATTATTTATTTTTTCATGATTTTTACAAAATAAAATTATTGTACTCTGTCATCGACCATCTTCAATTGTTTTATGAAAAAGTTATTTAAATTGGTTAGAATTCAAAAAATTTAAAGTTTGACCTTTTTAAATAATTTTTATGTTCTAAAAAATTCAATATTTATATTTTCTAGAATAAAAATTCTAAAAAACATAAATATAATTTTTTTAGTACACATTTTTATAACAAATTTAAGGTACTGTACTAACGTGTTAGAAAGATTTTCGGCAACTTACATTTTTTATTTATTTAAAATATATATATATATATATATATATATATATATATTTCAAGAAACTTAATTTAAGTTTTCGTAAGTTTTGGCTTGTGACTATTTGCTTCTTGTATCCATCCAACAAAAGAGAACGAAACAATATTCAAAGAACAGATAAGAAAAAAATACATGGAAATTAGCGCATTAGACGTCTAGGGTTAATTCTAAGACATTTATAAAGTTCATAAATTTGTGAGGATGAAGGTGTGATTCATAATTCTTATTTAAAAATATTTCATCTAATAAATTTAAACGAAAACTGTTTGATTGATTTGTAAATCTTCTTTACTAAGTGTATTTTTAAAACTATCAAACCAGATAAAATAAAGATTTGAATGATATACATTGTTAGTATAAAATTATTTTACCAAATTATTTCCCTTTTGTAAGGATATTTCAAATTGATTGTATAAAATAGTAGTCTACCGTTAGATAGCATTGTAAAACTGTTTTACGGTTATATATTGCCATTAAATTCCAAGTACTACTTATTCTAGAAACAGTTACAACAAGCATATATCTTAGACATAAAATTCAAAAGCAACTAAATTTTGAGCGTGTACAGCAGCATCTAGATTCATATGCTGATATAAATTATATCTTTGCCTACATGGTGCGTGTATTTATATTAATATATCATAATACTGTCATCACGTGCAAATATCCCAAAAAGCATGGCCAATGATTAATCTAAAGAATATTTGTAAAATGAATAGGGCTTAAAAAAGGGCCCAATTGTTGCCTAATGGGGAGCTAGTTCCTTCAGCTCCACTAGCACTGCACTGTAATTTTGCAATTGTTTCTGACAGAACATACAACATCTTCCTAATAGCTTACTCTTGATTCCATTCCACCTGGTTTTTATAGATTTTAACTGAGACATCACATAACCTATTCACATCAAGATGCGGAGAACAGCAAGACCAACAGCAGAGATTGAAACAAGTGTTCCTATGCAGTATTTTATGACCTCATATTTAGCTGCTTCCAGTTGTGCTCGTAAAGAATGAATCTCCTGAATATTATGACACAAATTAACAATAAAAAAACACTATTGGTAATTTTTGGCATGAGCTGAAAATAAGAGAAAATTGTCTGCATGTGTTTCTTTGGATGAACATTTGATAAGTGCAATTTTGATTATAATTATTTTGTAAAACTGATTGTTAAATTTGAGTTTGAAATGAAATGATTTGCATTTGGATGTTTTTGCTGTAATCTAAAAGCAAATTTGATGCAAGACTTGGTGTAAATTTTCAACTCAAATCAAAAGCTACTTTTTATTACTTAGTCAAATAGAGATTTGTACACAACAATCTTATCTGATAGTAACCAAACATTCGTACTTTTACTAAAATAGACAATTAATTCTAATGCATTCTACCATGAAATCAAGAGTAAACCTTCAATTTAGTCTCTAAACTATCAGTCTCTCTAACATGTGGTTCCTAAACTTTAGAAATACAATAAATAGTCTCTAAACTATTCTAACTATTCTCGACGTATGAAGTTGGTTCCTGAATTACTTCAAAATTGGACAGTGATAGTTCAGAACTAACTTGATAGATTGAGAATACTTTAGAGACTTTTATTACATTTCTATGGTTTAGGGACCAAATTGGAGATTACTCTAAAGTCAAACACACACTTACCCTATCAAGTTTGTTGGTCAGGTTGTTAGTTTCAGCACTCTGATTTGACAGTTCCTCCCTAGTTCTCCTGTAAATGCAATGAATCGTCAACCGTAGCAGTGAAAACAAGAATTTCAATAAGTTCTGTAATCTTCGACAAACAGCACATTTGTTCTTTGCTTACCCCCTTTCGAGGTTCAAATCCAATCGCTGCCCAGCAGTGACTTTGTCCATTTCATACCTGCATGACAAATCATATGATTGCACCATAAAACTCATAACAAATCCAAATAGGCACAGCTATGGTGGTTGATCAAGGCCAATTGCTAAAACTGATAAAATAAAAATATACCTCAATTCACTGCGCATTTTCTCTATATCATTCCTAAGCTTCTCAGTCTCATGTTGCAACAGAGAAAAATGGTGCCCCTGAATTATACGTTTTTCAGCATATTACATCCCCACACAATCAAAACCAATCTCACCAATAAAAACAAACAAATTAAAGAAAACAATAATATAAATTTAAGGCCAAGAAAAAAAAAAGGAACCATAATAGTTCTCATTATAATGCAATGTTACCAACCAAACTTAGAAAGTGAATGTATATTCTCTAATCATTACATTTACTCTCTTAAAGAATTGATTTAACAGATAAGCAACAGAAGTACATTATCCACATATCTATGAACTGAAGTGCTTATTTTGACAAGTATCATCATTAATTTAACATAAGAAGCATAGTTGGATTATTAATTCACTTCATATTTCCCCGTGATTAAATGAGATAAACCTTCCGTAGGACTACAGTCAATGACCCAAAAATCCTATCATAGCAACAAACAGGCATGAATAGTTTCAAATAGAATAAAGTCACAAACAGCCCATTTGACTGGACGATCTTCAAATATATAGGGTAACCAAACTAGGAGATTTAATGAATTTTTGTCTCTTTTGGTTAAAATTTGTGTTTGCTTTCTATACTATCTGGCTTTACAAATATCAGATTGTAGCAAGCTTCGTCTAAATCCCAAAATTGAACATATGGATTGACATGGGGCATAAAATTATCCCCCTCGACTGAGCCTAACTCTAATTGTTTTGTTGAAAAGCAAACAAAGAGATCCATGGGTGGTTTGTCCTATTCAAATATTCATGACCAGTAAGTACAGATTTTTCTTTCTTTTCAGATAGGTCCTAAAAAAGAGAAGGAAGGTTGGCATGCCGACATGCATCTATTACGGAATTCATCCGACCCAAGAGTACACTAGCCCTTTTTTTTGGAATGTCCAGGGTCAACGTCATTGAATTGGTAAGTTATCAATCCCCAAAATAGAATATGTAATTGTCAAAATCTGTTTTGGTTGTATAGGAGTACTAATAGGGATTTAGTTATATAAGAGTACTAATAGAGATTTCATTATATAGTAACCTTGTATATATATCTGATGTATTGTCAACATATTTCAATTCAATAAAATATATTTTTACCAAAATTCTTGAGATGGTAGTTTTTTGGAGTCTCACTTCCGCATAAACTTGTTGTCTTCATTACGGTTTCTGTTTTCCTAAAACCTTAGCCACCTTCATTGTCCCTTTTGCTGCCTTCATCGCACAACTTGAGATTTCTTTTTGACTTGCTCACTGCCATAGCATGTTGATTATTCATTGTCATTATAGCACACTTAGCCACCTTCATTGTCACGTTTGTTTGACCGCTTTCTAGACCTCTGTTCACCGCCGTTTTCAACCAAATTATAGATCAGTCGATTCACGTTTCGTTTTGGGTGTTCACTTTCTGATCGGAGCACTTTTGTTTGTGGGTCATTTGAAGTTCACAAGGTTGTTGCTCGGACTTTTCTGTTACAAACTTTGGCCACTATTGTTATTGCGCCATTATAGCACACTTATAGTTTGTGGATATTTTTTGGACTTTGAAGTTTGTTTTGTTTGATAGATCAATCTTTCGTCTCTAATTTTGTTTGTCTAGTGATTTTACGGATATGACAGCTAAAGAAAGCAAAAGTGGATTGGCTCAACTCAATGAAGATGAGATCATTTCTTAGTAAGTTGGAGAAACCAACAAGTACTAGTTATCTGGTATATACAAGTACACTCAATGAAGATGTGGGTCTTGAAGCATATACCAATGTTGACTATGCAAGGTCAATTATAGATAGAAGGTCAACCACATGATATTGCACTCTCCTATGTGGGAATCTTGTGACTTGGAAGAGTAAGAAACAAAGTGTGGTATCCAAATCCAGTGCTAAAGAGGAATTTAAGGCAACATCACAAGGGGTATGCGAGTTACTATGGTTGAAGATCATTTTGGAGGACTTGAAGATAAAGTGGGATGAACCAATAAAATTCTATTGTGATAATAAATATTCTATTAGCGTATCACATATGCAGTGCAGCATGACATAACTAAGCATATTGAAGTTGACAAACATTTCATCAAAGAAAAACTTGATAGTGGCCTAATCTGCACTCCATATGTCTCCTCCCAAGGAAACCTTGCATATCTTCTAACTAAAGGGTTAAGCAACAACAACAACTTTGAAATTCTGAGAATGGAGAACACCTAATCACCAGCTTGAGGGGGAGTGTCAAAATATGTTCTTGTTTTATTATTAAAAATATCCCTCAACAAGTATAGGGATTTGGTTGTATAGGAGTACGAATAGGGATTTGGTTATATAGTAACATTGTATATATATCTGATGTATTGTCAACATATTTCAATTCAATAAAATATATTTTTACCCTAATTCTTGAAAGTAATATACTTTATCCATTGGTTTAAAGGGGGGTGGTTGCACTAATTTCAGAAGTGCCCAAAATACGTTGTTATAAAAGTTAGCGGTAAGTTCATGTTCATTGCATGCAATACAAGAGAAAAAGTGAGTTGAATGAAAGGGAAAAAAGAAAGAGAATCCGTCATCAGAAAAGATGGGGATGAAGGAAGCTAAAATTACTTTAGTTTCAGATAACCTAGTCAAACAGTGCCATTATCCATTAGCATGTTTTATTGATGAACAGGACAAAGAGAATGATGGGTATTTTGCTTTTACCTAATACTTGGGGAGCAGGGTGGATTCGCTAAATGTTTTAAGTAAATGCAAAATATATTGTTCAACCTGAATTAGTGTAGCTAGTTCATGAAAAAAGTACTATGAAGGATGGCATCAGTAAAGTAGGATGCCTCCAGCCTGCAATAAATATATATGATAATACAGCACAAAATTCTTTTACGCAGCCCTAGCACATTCACTACAAATATGAACTCCACGTCTGTGCACCAAAATCATAAAACTTCAAATCCATACATAAAACTTCCTCATACATCATATAATTAATTAATACCTGTGAGCTCTGTACTTCTGATTTGAATTTGGACAGGTTGGACTCTTGAATCATTTCAGTCTTAAAAAAAGAAACAAAATAGCTCATATTAGTACACAAATTGCAATATTCCGAATTCTAAAATAAAATCAACCACCACGTTTGGCAACAAAAAGGAAAATTATACACCCCACAGAATCACAACAACAAAAAAGAGTGCATCACCAATTTAATCCCTAAAACTCTAGGAGTTATGTAACTTGATCTCTGAAATTAACAAACTTCCAACATGATTCCATAAATCAAAAAATCCTTAATCACATTAGTCCTTTCTTAACAATAAATTTAGTCCCTAAAATTGGCCATATTAGTTAATACAATTGGGTTCAACGTTCGAGGATTTTCAATTTCACGAATAATTTAATAGAAACTTCATCAACAACATAGACCAAATCATCTAACTTCTGCAATTTCAGAAACTAAATCGGTGATTCACTAAACAAAAAATACAGTATTTAGCAGCAAAGGGTCTTACTTTCTGCATTTCTCCTTTTGATACCAATGCCTGAGACACATTTTCAAGACTATCATTCAAAACTTCAGTTATAGCAGCAGTTATAGCCTCAGCTTGTTTTGAAGGCACTCCTTGTCCTTCTAATCTCCTAACCTAGAAAAACCACACAATTCAAACAACAAAACCCATAAATTAAAACATGAATTAATTGAAATGAAAACCATTAATTTAAAGCAATATATAAAACAAAACAAAAGGGCAAAAAGGAAATTACAAGAGCCAATGTATCAACGAGAAACAAGTGTTTTCCATTGGATTTCACCAATTGAGTTTGGGAAAAACATCTTGTGCTTGAAATTGAAGATGAAGAACATGGATCGAAGATTGCAGTTTGAAACGAATATGATGGTGCGATTCTGGAAGCTCCAAAACCTTTTAATCCGGATAATTGCCGCACGCGCCTAGAAATCGCGGCCATGGATAAGTGGCAGCTCCAACTTTAGGGTCTGAATTCGAATCCGCGTACAGAAAATCTTCGTATAAATTAAACTACGACACGAAGGAAGAATAAAATTGAAAGAAGGAAATGAATATTAATAGTGAAAATTAAAGCATCGAGTTTAGTTTCTCTAACATGTCGCGTATTATCCTTTTTTGTCGATGAAAGAGAAAGAAGATTGAAAATTAATTAATGTAATTAAATAAAAAATGATTTGTTTGCCTTGGGAAATGTGAAATGTTAAATGGACGGTTATCTTTATATCTTAAGGAATGACCAAACCAAGTGAAGGGATGAGAGAACCTACGACACGTTGTTTTGGAGAGTTGTTGTTGGTTGCGATGAATGAATCACCAAAACCAAACCATAGCAAAATAGTACAAATTCAAGGAACTCTCGTGTGTAAGGAAACAAAATGTGTTGTTCTACTAAATAAAGGATGTGGGAATCACTTTCTTATTTTACATAAACCACACGGGTTAGGACAAAACGCAAAATCAGTGTCTTTCTTAATAAAAAATTTGGGGTTTGTTTTCTTTTTCTTTTTTTAATCAATTACTCAAAAAAAAATTAATATAAATAAATAACGACATTTTTAGCAAGCCAAAAAAATTACATTTCCTTCTTTTTTTCTAATGAAAAGAAATTAATTTTAATGAGAAAGAGGGAGAGGAAGAATATTAACGAGATATCATATTTAGTGAAGTTAACGGTGAAGAGGAATTTCAATGAAGACGAAATGTCATTTTATTAAAGATAATTTGCCTATTTAGGTGTTTGGTTCAAGGTATTATTATCAATTCACATTTCTTGAAATGATATATCTAGAAACATTATTATTAATGAGAATAACATTTCTACTCTGCATTTGGTAACTATTTATTTTTTATAGAAATATTTATAAAATTTATTTAACTTGAAAATATTAAAAATTAGAAATGCAAATATATGTGAGTGATAGTAAATAACATTCTTGAGAATAAAAAATGATTTTGAAATTTGAAACAAACATAGGAACGTTCTTAATCAATAAAACATAGGAATAATCAATTCCCAATCAAATATTCTCTAAAGTAACATCGTCAACCCTGAAACAAATTCACCCTCAATGCTTTTAAAATTTATTGAAGTAATCTTTGTTTTCCTATAAGTAGATAATATAGTGATTATATTAATTAATTTTGCATGTTGATTTTTAATCTTATTGTGTAAAACAATTTTCTCTAGTTACCGTTATTAAAACAACAGGCATGCTATGAATTAAAATGAAAGTTGTTTTTTGACGAAATAACTTTCATTTCAATACCAATAAAACTTGCAATACGTGTTGGGGTTGATTGCAAGTCCCACATTCTTTAGTGTGAGAAAATAAGGAGAAGACTAAGGCTATATATTGGGTTTTGGTCCTTTGTTTTCAAATGCACCAGCATCAGTCAACATGTAGCACTTTAAGTTTGTATTGACTTAGTTTAAATATTTGTTTTGTAAGAGTGTGGTTGTACTGGGGGTGTTGGGTGTGGGTGAGAGAAGTCTATGTGTTGTAACAATTTTCACATAGTGTTAATTCTCTGGTTGCCGGTTTAGGTAGCGGCTGTGGTTTTTTCTCCGGTTTTGGAGTTTCCACGTTATATTCTTGTGTTGTGATTGTGTCTTGATTCTTTTGAACTTATGCTGCTGTTTTTCCCAACAGCTGGTATCAGAGCCAGGTTCGGTGGGATAATTTTTCTTAGTATGCTCGGTGGGAAAGGTGATACTGTGAAAGTGCTGTTTAGGGAGGTTCTGGCTAAGGAAAAACTTGGTATTTAAGCGTGTCCGTTGTGACCCACCTCTCTTTCCTGGGAACTTACCTGGTGCACAGTTTACAGTTTGCGTGCAGCTGCTATGTCTTATTCAAGCGTTATGAAGTTTGACATAGAGAAATTTGATGGAAGAATCAACTTTGGCTTGTGGAAATTACAAGTCAAGGATGTGCTTATACAATCAGGATTACACAAGGTATGTGAAGAGAAATTTTCAGGTGGAGCAGTATCTGAAGAAGACTCTGAGACAAGTGCTAGCAAGGTCTCCCGTTTGTCCTTATGGTATTTCCGCTATACCATGAAAAAGGACAAGTTATTGCTAGCGGATTCAGAATAGCACACGGGCATTGGTTGGCATTGATGCAAGGTGTGTGGTGATGTGTCGATGGCTGAAGAACTTCCTGGAAGCCAACATGGGAGTTGCACCATAAATTTCAGCAAGGTTTCGACATGAGAAAATTCTTGGAATGGTTTAGTTCCAAGTGGAGAAAATTCTTGGAATGGTTTAGTTCCAAGTGGAGAAAATTCTTGGAATAGTTTAGTTCCAAGTGGAGAAAATTCTTGGAATGGTTTAGTTCCAAGTGGAGAAAATTCTTGGGATGGTTTAGTTCCAAGTGAAGTGTACTTTTTATGGTGGAGTATGATTGTCGGTATGACAATGAAAGCGGAAGTTGTAACTCTTACAATCAAGGTGAAGATTGTTGGGGTTGATTGCAAGTCTCACATCCTTTATTTAGTGTGAAAAAATAAGGAGAAGGTCAAGGCTATATATTGGGTTTTGGTCCTTTGTTTTCAAATGCACCAGCACCAGTCAGCATGTAGCACTTTAAGCTTGTATCTGACTTAGTTTAAATATTTGCTTTGTAAGAGTATGGTTGTACTGGAGGTGTTGGGTGTGGGTGAGAGAAGCCTATGTGTTGTAACAATTTTCACATAGTGTTAATTCTCTGGTTGCCGGTTTAGGTAGCGGCCATGGTTTTTTCTCCGATTTTGGAGTTTCCACATTATATTCTTATGTTGTGATTGTGTCTTGATTCTTTTGAACTTATGCTGCTGTTTTTCCCAACAATACGAACATCAGTAAAGACTTGAGAAGTAGCATTGTATATGGACACCGGTGCCAAACACATGAACACAAGGGAAATATGTCGATAAAAAATAAATATTCTATATTAATCTATAATCCACAACATGATAGCACCAAACACTGAAAATTCAGTTCACGTATTAATAGACTTATGAATGATGAACATTTGAAATTCTGTGGCCTCCCCTTCCACTTAGCTTTCATATTAGAAAATGAGGAAAATAAGTCATGTTTTATATATTATCTCAATCTATAATTTATTCCTTTAATTTTTTTACTGATAAGAAAGTATGAATATACATTTTCTTTGCGTATGTAATACATGTAAAAAGTTAAATTGTTTATAAGTTTTGGTCATGCCCTCCCTTCATCCAAATTTCTGGCTCTGCTCCTGGCTGTATGGACGAAACGCCCTTATAAACAGGAAAATATGTATCCAACTGAAGTTGGTCTAAGATTTGTTGTGTAGCCCACAGATAAGATGAATGGCCTTCAATGTAATCTGTGACATCAACCTGCAAATCAAAATAACACCCATTTTATTAAATATGATGAATATTTAAATTTCATGATATATGTCAATGCTTCATATTGTTGATAAGAGTGCACCTTGCAAGAATATTTATACGTTAACAAAGAGTAGGAAGAAGAATCTTACATTTTGGATCCCAGGAATATCAACTGGTTCAATTCCAGCTAATCCTTTTGTAAGTAGACTGTTCAAAGTAAAAATAACAATTATAATTATAATCATAATTTCAACTTACTGTCCATTAAAACTGAAACATGTAACAATTTTCTCAAAATAACTCTGCACATATTGATAAAAAAAAAATTAATAATTTTACAGAAATTAAATTACATAGTAATTATGCACAAATTGCCTAGAAATACATTTAATCAGGGGAAAATTAACTGTCATGCTAAGAATATAAATCCCTAATAAACCCTAGCTCCCTCGTCAATAAACTGTGGTAGACACCATAACAATAAAGAAGTGTTACTGTCTGCATACGAACAGCCATGAGACAGATTCAGGGTCCAGATCAAATAGTTGAAGTGGAGTTGATGAATATAAGGAAATCTGTTCTCATCCAATACTTACAACTTCATGCTTACAAAAGCACACATTATGCTATGAATTTTTAAAACTTTCTCAAGTAGGAGTAGGAGTGTATGTGAGCTAATGAAGTGGTAAGTATTTGTGTTTATTCAAGCTCGAGTAATTATAAGCTCAAACAAGTTCTATTGTTTAGTTAAATAACAAGTATAGACACCCATGACTAAGCACATGTTTTTATTCACTTGTTGGGTGGAAAACATTGACACGTGGCATCCCATGTCCTTTTTAACTGGAATAGAACAAAACTCAATTATAACATTAGCTGAGCTCTTTGTAGGGTTGACATTAATAACTTCATGCTTGAAATCAAACTGTTATTTAAATTAAGTTCTAACTTTGTAGGGTTGACATTAATAACTCACCAATAGCTTGTGTAGGTGGATGTGTGTATTTTATTGACATTTTCCTGAAGAAATGTAATTTTATTTATTATTACTATTTTACATCTACTACTAAACTCCAATCTCATAGAGTCATATTTAAAATGAGTGACCAACACCAATATCATCCTTACATAAGTTATACCATTTTCATAGTTACAAATTTTATCTTCCGGTCTTGAGTCAAGTTTATGGATTCATTATTATAAAATAATTTTACAAGATGTTCAAGCATGAAGATGTCATTTAAATACTAAATTTAACATACTCAAAAAACAATGCAAGAACAAATTTAATAATGAAAAAGATATTATCGAGTCATAAAGGTATTAAAATATAGCTTCATATTTTTCAAACAAGCCAAAATCAAGCTTCAGACTTGACATAAGCCAAACTTGAGCAAGTTTTTACACACACAAGCCTAGCTTGAACCTCATTTTTTTTATCACTATGTTTTTATGTACCTGGCACGGAAGGCAACTCCAAGCATCCAATCTTTCCTTGAATAAGCATTTACAAACCTTCCTGCTACCATCTACAGAATACCAAAATATTTAGAAAAACAAATCATCGTCGTAAAACACGTGAGGAAGTTCTATCAAGAGAAGAATTATATCTCCCATATAAACCTTTCTAGCAGCTTCCCAGTTCTCATCCTTGATTGGGATGGGTGCTCCAAGAAGTACAACTCTTTCTACTAGTTCAGCTGCCAATAAAAGGGTAAACCACAAAATTAATAAGAACGTCATATTCAATAGATACGCGCATGAAAAGAGTGCCCAATAACATGTCATATTCAATAGATACGCGCATGAAAAGAGTGCCCAAGAACATGAAATCGTATGCACCATCGCAAGAGTTAAAAAGATAAAGTAAGAAAAATAAAGCTATCAATTTAATATGGAATGTCAAATAATCTAACACAATAAAGACAAACAAAGAGAGGAAGCTAGAGATACCAACCTCCATTTTCTGTTTGAGCCAAACACTGTAGGCACTTGAAAATAACTCTTGCTCCAAGAGAATAACCAACAAGTGTCACGGGTCTGAAACTCATAGATCAATATTACTGCATCATCTACAATTTCTAAGAACTAAAGTAAAAGAAATAGTAAATACCTATTTCCCTGCAATCCTTTTAATAATACTTCGGCAAGCAACTTTCCAGCTTTGTTTGATCTGAAAAACAAATTAGCTAAGATACGCATATCTGACTCTGAGTGTAAACTAAGAACAGAAATTGTTCATGAAGTTTTCTGAAGCCATCACATTCATAAACACCTTTATATCAACAAATACAAACATAAAGAGATTTGTACATATTGTAGATCATCAAGAAAATTCTTTTTAAATAAATAAATAAAACTACGGGCGTTTAACCCACCCAGGTGTACAGTTCATTTTGGCAAAAGGTGAAGTTATGTGTAGACTTCACCTTAGAGATGCAAAAGGTGAGCATCATAATTCCAAATTCTAAGGAAGTAGAAAACAAAAATAATAATACAATCAATATGGATCAATTGATGCTGGTTGGATTTGGATATCCGTCCAATCCATGAATCCTGAACAGGTTAAATTTCCTTAATAATATTTTAACAATCTAAAATATATCATTAGTTTATTTTTACCCATCGATTATGGTCCAATACAAAATATGTGCCACCCTTAGGTTAGATGAAGTCTTACAAAAGCTACATCTAAGAATAGCGTATATCATATATGGCAACAATGTTCCCCCAAAAACAGATTAATTAAAATTAGTTCCTTGCAGTTGCCAACTTCCATGACACAGTTAAATTTGATTGTAACTCACTAACTATCCAGCAAAATCAACTGAAACCCTCGTGAAAATTTGAAATGTAATAGTAGTGTTTAGATATTTGATGAGGTGCAAAAGCCAAAACATAAATCTTATACTATTTATACTAATTTTCTAGGTCAAGCACTGTGTAGTGTAACAGTATGCAACTAGTAAAAGCTTAGCCCAATAACATTGCAAACATAATGACAATCCTAATTCCTAATACTCAAAGTGTCTAGCATCTTGAATTGCATACATGATATCAAATGACAAAAGCACGCAAAAAATTTCAACAACCAAGCATACTTTCTAGTCTACTCAGAATCAAGAAACAAACTAAGTAAACCTGTTAATAGCTATTGTCCATTTACTGTCAATGAAATCAGTTGCTGCAAGTAATACAGCTGGCCATGCCAGTGCAGTTACAAGTGTGCTCAAAACTGTCATCATTGCCCCTTGCTTCATCAGCTGCATTGCAAGTCCTGATGCAAGTCATGGAAATATTAGCATTATATATATACTAGTAACATAAAAGTGACAGAAACCTAAATTCCAAACCAATTACTTGAAGTAAGCCAATCCTGAATGGCAGTGCTCACAGCAATCAGATTTTTAGACTCCCATTGAAGTGAATACCTAACTTTTGGAAAGGCCATAAAAGGTCATTTTTTGTGGGACCATCAATCATAAGAATGATAACAATACAATTTCTAGAATCAAGACAAGTTGAAGTAAAATATATATAAGGTAAAATCAATAGTAAGGTATTTTTTAATCAACATGTTGCATCCAACCCAAACATCCCAAGCTGAAAAGACCTTCCTTGACTGGCAACAATTGTAATGAAGTAAAATATTCACTATTTTACCTTTCTAAATTGTCATTCAATCCTTCCCATGGCCTTATAAAATCTTCCTTCTCAAAGACAAATCCGGAGATCAAGATCTCGACCCCTAACCTCTGCAATCAAAAGCTTGAGAACAATCTAATTTGAAACGATAAACCAAGTGCCAAAGTATTATGATAAATTGATAATGCAAGAAAGGTGAGACAATGTTCATAGTTCATACAGGAGAATACAGAAACACTGAACATAAGTCAATTGAGGAACGTCTTGTCACAAGAAAATAGTCATATGAAAGGTATAAAAACTTACGCCTTGGTTATGGTTTTCTCCGATAGGTTTGAAATCAAACTCATCAACACCCCCTACTCTCCTAGCCATTTTGCTTCCCGTAAGTCCAGCCCCAGCAGCTGATAGAAGTAGAACAAATTGATACATTAAAAACTAAACTGTGAATGACACTCAAAGAAAGGGAAGATATATTAACATAGCATGAGAAAGTTATGGCCATTCTAGTCACATTCGTACCACCAAATGATGCAGCAACGGCAACAGAACCAGCAACAGTTCCTGCAGCACCAGCAGCTGCAGCAAATCCACTGGCTCCAATTACTGGGATCAGAGTACCCAAAGTCGGGGCTAGAGCTCCAAATCCTGCAGCAATTGCTGGTGCAGCTAACCCTGTTGAATGGTTTAAAAAATCATATCTGTTTGGAAAATGATCTATTTATTAATACTATATATTCCATAGTACATTCGGAAAGATATTAAGGTTTCCGCACCACCAGTAATAGCCAACAAGGCTCCCCCAGTAATTGCAGCTGCACCAATAATTCCACCACGCTTAAATTTCGCCCACTTGCTTCCCTTTGCTTGAGTTTCTTCTTTCCTGGATTCTTGCTCTTTAATGAAAGCCATTGCAGAACAAGCAACCATGGTCTCAATGGCCTCCTACAAAATGAACATTCATCGTCATGTTTAGAAGAAATGAAACCAGTAAACATACAAGAATCTGATAACCGATAATATAAAAGATAGGCTCAACTCGGATGTCAGTAACATAGAAACCAAGGTGAATTTATAGGCAACGTTCACCACAACAAAGTTTACTTCCTGACATGTCTTGTTAATCCAGTATAGACAGACAGAAGCCACGTCACTCATATTAAACTTATAACAATTTGCTTCATCATCAATAAACTTGTATATTAAAAATATTCATCATGCAAAGTTTCAAACCATTTTTGTCCACTTGACATCAAGCCATGTTGCCAGCAACCGCAGAGCTACACGATGACGAGCATCATAACCCTTTCTCCTCCGTTTACATTCTTTGTCATCTTCACCCAAATTTGACAGACAAGCAGAGAGAAGTTCATAGAGAACCGTCACTTTCCTCTGATCACTAAGCATCATCACCTCTTCAATTGGTCTCTCGTCAACTTTACTATTATCGGATCCCTGGTGTGGATCTTCAAAATTGATTAAAGGGGCGGCATCAGTCTCATTCTGAGTTTTCAAGTTTACTTCAACCTTTTCAGAATTAGATTGAGCATCAGCAGTTGAATATTTTTCACGGCACCGATGCTCGTATTCATGAATCCTCTCTCTTTTAGAGTTAGAAGTCTGCAAATTCTTTTCAATGTCAAGTAATAAAGCATCAACCGCTTTTGACAGAGCAAGTTCTTGGTCTAGCCGTTGAGCAGATTCAGCAGAACCATCATCATCAGAATCTTGAGAAAGCAATCTCATGAACTGAAACATTCACATACATTATAATCATATGGGAAACAAAATCATCAAAGTGAATATGTAATTACTAAGCGGTAATTGATCCCTCCATTCTAAAATAAGTGCCTTTAAGCATATAAAAAAATATCCCAAAATAAGAGTTGTTTTATTTTTTCAATGTGACATTAATTTTTTTTTTCCAGTTCTACCCTAAATTAGTATTTATTGAGTGCTAGGGGTGGGAATAAGCCGGACCAAGTTAGAATTTGCAAGGCCTAAGTCTGACCTGTCAAAAAATTTAAAGCTTGTGGTCCGTCATAGACATTTTTTTAGGCCCCGTCTTTTATGAATATCTGGTATGACCTGTAATGACCTGTAAGCTTACTTAAAAGTATATTTCATGTAAGTAATCACACATACTTTTTGATAGAATAACAAGTTAATTGGTAAATGAAATTAAATATTTTTTTTCTATTAAACATAACATTTCAAAGAATTTGACTTTATATGACATCATATTTCAATTCTATTTTATTGTTATAATATATTTAAATTTAAATATGTCAAAAACTAATGTAGAATATATATGATTAAATTACTAAAAGATTCGCAAATTTATAATTTAACATAAAATTCAAAATCTAATATATAATAGTAATAGGAATAAAAAAAATATTATTCATATTTACTTAGCCTGAAACCTTTTTTTTTTATGTTATGTAGTCTAGCCCCCTATTGAGTGCACTACTCTCAATTTCAAGTCATAAGTCATTCATTATATTAAACTATGCATTTATGAAAATGAATTAATAACCAATAGTAACAAGAATAACATGAAAAAACCAAAGACGACACTTATTTTGGAACAGTAACGAATAAGAAAGGAAGAATTGCCTATCAACAAAAGAAGAAAAGAAGTGAAGAGACATACTGGTCCAACATGATGTGTAGAAGAAGTAGAACCAGCAGTTTCCTCTAATCCATACCATGCAGATGAATCAATATCTAGAAACCTATTCAGATTCAAATTCAAATTCAGATTTAAATTCATATTCAAATTTAGAATAACCTAACTAACTAGAAGGGGAAAAGAGTGAAAGTAATACGAACTTGAAAACGGAGCGGAGCAAACCAGAATGGTGGTGGACCCAAAGATCAGGGTCATCGGAAACTGAATCATTGCTAGAACTACTAGTACTGGTTCGTTCGTTGTTGGAGAGGGAGTCATCCGAAGCGGGTAAGAGTAACGATCGGGTTTGATTAACCTGGGATTCGTGAAGGGACAGTCCGAACAAAGCTGCGGCAGCGTATCTCTGTGTCGGTGATAGAAACGACGTCGTCGTTGTGGTGGACGTCGTCGCCATTTGGGAAGTGATTATTTATTGATTACGGAGATGAAACGGCGTCGTATTGTTGTTTGGTAGTAGCATTATTGAAGTGAAAAATGTAGAGATGATGATAATGAAGTGAAATTTTGAAGGTGAAAGTGAAAGGGGTTTTAAACATTACGGTGACGTGGCGCACCGGGGAGTTTCATTTGAAGGTGTCCTGCGAACTTTGTAGGCCAGCTCAAATACTAAGAGAAAGGACTTTAATTAATTCGAATCACAATTGCATCCTACTTTAGACAAGATTAACAGAAGTAATAATAAATATTAATTAAAATTATTTTTATAAAAATTTATTAAAAAAAATAGTATAAACTATTTAATATTCATTTTTTGATTTTTATGGAAATATTCATTTGTTATAGATTATCCTGTTAGAAAAAGGATTTAGACATTCAATAATTTAAATATTTATTATAAGATATTCTAAATTATATTTTATTTAAATCATTTTCAAAAATTATTTTTATGAGATTGATTATAAGTGTAGAATAATTTTACATCAATTATATACATCATTTAATTTTAATTACTTTATTTAATTAAAAATATTTAAGATTAAATTTAACTTTTAAAATTATGTAGACAAAAATTATACATTATTAAAATACCATTGTCAAACCAAAAAAAATTAAATGATATTAAATAAAATGATAAATTATTAAATGAACTCATTGAATTCAAAAAAATATTGAACTCCGTATAAACACAAATCAATCCAAGATAATTTGAGTTTAAATATGGATTGAAACAATCTTTAATCAACTTTGTATTTGTTTAGTTTAGAATTTGTTCTAAATTTTTGCTTCAAACACTCTTTTCCTTTGTCTTAGTAGAGATAGTAAAATATATCTTAATTAATTCATAGAAATGTAAGGTCTCATGTTCGACTCGAAATAAAATATTCAATCTAACAATATCGATATTTATCAGTTGATTAAATTTAATATGACTTTTTGGATGCTAATATTCACAACTTCGCATTAGACATGAGTTTGGTGGGTTTTCTCCCAAACACTAAACATGTAAGATATTAAATTATTGGGGTTCATTTTCTGATCAAGAAAAAATGACAAAATATTAAATTTGATTAAATATATATTTATTTGAGATTAATTTTTATGCATTTATGGGTGAATGGTGGTGTATTTATGGGGTAGTTTTGGATACTCTATTTTTTTTTAATAAATTGATATATTTTTATATTTAATTATCATAAATAAGTTTATTTCTATAAACCTAATATAAATGAGTCAGTTAAAAAAATATTAGTTGATTGATAATTTTATTCATCTTATTTGGTTGAGAAACTGAAAAAATAAATATTTTTTAAGGAGAAAGATAAAAAAAAAATAAATAAAAAAACTATGGACTATTGCGATCCTTCCAAATATGGTACACAACCACACCAACATAAGAACTCCAATAAAATTGACCTAAAAAACTTAATCTAGCGATCGAGTCAAATCATTTCAAAAATTCTTAACTTCACCACAATCTCTTAATATATCATAATAGTTTATGGTCATCCACAACAACAGAGACAAATATTATCTCTAGAAATCCCTATAGAGTGTATTTCATCATTTATAAGGAGTCTGTCGCGGTCTAAAATTTTGAGTTTTTCTCAAATTCAATGGAGCCGCCACCAAAATTTATTTTAAAATAGGGAAAATATTAGGAAACCCTTATTTATGTAAAAAATAAAAAAATGATCTTTGAAATCAGATTTTTGTGTTCGGGAGTCTGATTATGCGTAGAGAAGGTATTAGCACCCTACGACATCCGTTAAAAAACGGTTACTTATAATTAATTGTGCAAAATTATATCAATTTAAATATACATATTTTTGTTTATTATTAAATATGAATATAAATTATTTTTTATAAAATGTGATTTTCTTGACATAAAAGCGTGTTAAAAAGAGTAAAAAAAGTTTTTTATTATTGTGCTTGGCAAGAGTGTGATCTTGCTCCTACGTATCTCCCGGTGCGATGGAGAAATCAAAGCTACGTAGTTCTTGGTAGAAAATGCGAATGTGTTGATTGCTTTTAAATAAATTGTATTTTAATTTTGACAAACATAACGAAAACTTGCTTGATTTGAATAATTATTTTAAAATATGAATTTTAAGACGGTCGAGTTGTACAACTCGTGTCTCAAAACTCAAGGAGTAAAAAAATGTTACATATAATTTAAAAAAAATGATATTAAATATTAAACAAATTTAAATGATTTTTTTTCGAAAAATAATTAGTAATAACCGCGAGAATAAAATAGCAAAATAAAAAATATATGGACTTTAACTTAATCTAAAAATACTTTGAAACTAATTACAAATATAATTCTCTTTTAAACTATTTTTCTTTTAAAAAAAATTAATAAATGAAGAAATAAAAATTATTTTATTATTAAATAACACCACCCAAAAAAAGAAAAATGAGATAAACTATATTTACTGCCATTTAATTATATCCATAATTACTTACATTAATTAGAATTATTATAATTAAATGAAATAAATATCATAAAGGTTTGGAAGGAAAATAAAAGGTCCATTGACCACACAACTATTACTAAATAAATCTATTTTTAATAAGACTATTATTATTATTAAACGTAATACAGCCTGGCGTAAAATGCATAAAGTCTATTAGGTACTATGCATCAGATAAAATTGCAAATATCAAGCAACAGGCCAATTTCAAAAAGGGCGTGAATATACATAAAGCCTGATATTATTAGGTATGATGCATCGGACAACAAATTTCAAGCAAACAAGCAAAAAAAAGGCTTAGCAAAAATCACAGTAGCAACAAACTCCATATATTAGAAATTATTCACACAAAAAAGAATACTAACCACACATAATCTCAGCCAAAATTCATTCATATCTAACAAAGCCAAAATTTCAACCTTCAATATTATAGAGCTTTGAACAAAAGAGGTAAAAGAATGAGAAAATACCCTTTTCGTTGTTTTTTGTTGGAATTGACTTGAAGGCTATGTTGATAGGAAGCTTGGCTTAAGGGCTATGGTTGATAGGAAGCTTGGCTTAAGGGCTATAGTTGATGAGAAGTAATCTCATTGCTATTCTTAATGGTAACACTATCTCTTTCTATTGTTTTTTTTTTAAAACAGAAAAAAGTAAGAAATAAGAAAAAAAGTAAGAAATAAAAGTTTCAAATTTTTATCTGGTGATTGCTTTTCTGATCCCTCCAAAATCTCTCAAAAAGAAAATCTATTATCTATTTCAAAATTTCGAATTCTCTTCTTGCCTTATGTTGATTTTGTCTTCTAATATATAGACTAAAATGAAGAAGAGGTTTGTTCATTGTATAAATTGAAGATATGAATTTTACAATACTTTTGCCCACCAGATCAAGCAAACTCATACAATTAAGGGAATGAAAGGATGGACTTTTTGATTGAGTATTCAAGTTGATAAACTTAATACCATTATTAGATTAAAAAAATTAAAATAAATGACTAGAAAGAAAGTAAAAATGCAGAAATAGGAAGAACCATAAAAGTGGAAGAACCAGAAAAGTGGAGAACCAGAAAAAAGTGGAAGAACAAGGTAACTTGGAAGAAGGAAACTTGAAAAAGCCAGCAAACGCGGGATGGGATGTGGCAGAAAATTTTATTATTTCTTTATATATTTGTTTTGCTTTGGATTTTTTTTGTTAATTAATTTTTTATTGTATTTATTGTATTTTTAATGTTAAATATAATTATTACAATTTTTACAAATAAACATTTTTTTTTAAATTATTTTTATTTTGTAAGACAAAATTGAGGTATTAGAGGGTCTAATATGAGTTAACTTCCAAAGAAATACTCTCTAACTATTATGACGATTCAAACTCCAAAAATTCTAAAATCTCTCATGATAGAGAATCTCGTAAACACTTTTAAAGTAAAATGGCTATATGTAGTAAGATTCCAATAAGAAAAATCACATCTTCTTAGAGCAAGGATTTTGATAAAAACAATTTTGTTACAAATCTTTTTTGGCACATACCTCTCAATCTTTTTCTAGTTCCATCTACCTTTTGAAACATAATAAGATACTAAAAATCAGATTCCCTAATAGAAATAACACCAGATAAATGTGATTGAAAGTTATTAAATCTTCCAATCCAGTAGTCATTCAAAAATCTTGTATCATAACTATCTTGAATTACATGTAATATTTTCTTTAACATCTTTCCAAACATTTACAATAACCTTCCAAGTACATGATAAAACATAACATAATTTCATATAAAGAATCCTAGCAAAACCACAATTATATATTTGACTCTAATAAACTTAATCCACATTTTATCTAGATAAACCATAAAATGTTAAACTAATTTTCATGGTATAAATCTTATGTAACATACTCAAATTTTTGAAATCCAATCTTCCCTAGTATTTAGGACGATAAATTTTCTCTAAGGAGACAAAATGCATTTTAAGTTAATTTATAGTTGTTCTCGTAAGCTTCTTTCAAATTACATTTGTATAAAATTACATTATAATTATAATTAAGTTAGTTTCTAAAATATTACAATAAGAAAAAAAAAATGAATAAAATAAATATTTGGATGGGGCAGGGTTTTGCGGTGTCATCTCGAAAGCCCTTTTCTGGTTCTGCAACTGCAATTGTGCTATCCGTTGTAATTCATTCATTCACTCACAAGCTCTTTCTCCATTCTCAGATGATGATTCAACTCTGAACAGGCTACACTTTCCCCCTTTTTCCTAACGCCAAACCAAAGGTAACACTTTCAACTCTTTCATTTCACACATATTGCTTTCACTTCCATTCCACACATTCCAATTCACACCTTGTCTTTTCTCTCTCTTAATAATTTCATTTCGTCTCATCCACTTTCATTCTCCTTACTTTATAATCATTCTATTTTTTTATTTTTATTTTTTATTTTTACGATTTACACGAGGTTTTATTTTCTTCACCGATACTGTCGTTTTCTTCAACCCTGCACGCCGCACTTACTTCACTGATACTGTCGTTTATCTACTTATCCATCAATAAAAGGAAGACAAATTTTTGGAATCCCAAAGCATAGCGATTTAGTGTTCTGGATTATAACAATTAGTTAATTGCATGATGGTAGCAATTAGTTTGTAGTGTTTCAATTGTGGATTGCGGAAAAATAACCGATTGTTCAAATTCCGCAATGCTATATAGTGTCACAACTTCTGCTATTTGACAATACTTTTATTGGTTTGTATTGCATTGCATAATTACCGAATGTATCTTTGTTTAAGCGATGTTACTCTCTTTGTCCTGTGTTGTTCATTGGTTTTTCTTTTCTGTGTTTGAAATTTATAGCATCAAGTTGTGATCTCTATTCTCCCAAGGCAAAAGCAGATAGGGTTTTATTTTCTCAAGTTTATTTTTTTTAACAATGATTGTATCTGGGTTAAGTGGAACTCTCTCAAGATGCCCCCAATTACCTCCTGGTTGCCTAGAATCACGCCGTGTTCGGGTCATGGCCTTTTCTGTGGCCAGTAAATGTATACAAAGGACAGCGTTTCCCAGAGTGGAAAGGTATGCCCAATTATCATTACCTATTCAACTTGGAACTCTGATGTATGGTTCATGCTTTGTGGAATGGTAAACAATTCATTATTTTCCTCACCCTGTCAATTTACAGAACAAGTTTTTCATCTCCTGGATTAAAATGCGATAGAAGACAAGTTCTATTGGTCAGAAGTGCCATGGATGCTTCATTTGGTGATATGTCAAATGATTCTGCTGGTAAATTTTCTATCTTGATGATGAAGCTTAATTCTTATATTTCATGATACAGAAATTGTCATTGCAAGGTTAGGATCTTGTGAAACCGGTATGTAAGTTAAATGGTATTTTTTTCTGAAATAATAGGTATTGTAAAGAAAAACTAAACTTGAAAATGAGTCTGTGTTTATTATGGATTTTTTACCTGTTGTCTTGCCCATTGGTTTGTAAAGTTGAAGCCATCTCTTCCTTTGATAATTACTTGAGCACAATCATTCATAATTGCTGGTGTATGAAAAGCTGTACTAAAATATGTTAAAAATAAAGTGATATGTTACAAGCCCAAGAGGTAGGTGGCTAGATCATAAGGAGTTCAAGGAGGAAATTGTTTTTCAGTTTAGTTTAGTGTTTTTTTCTTGGCATGTGAGGTGGGGAGGAGTGTTTTTTCAGTTAAACAACTGCTTTATCGAAGACAGACAAATAGTGCCTACTGTTTGGCCAGAATGACTGTTTCTCTTCCTTCCCACCCTTGGGAACGGACCCTGTCATGTTAAGTTTTAACAGGAGTCATGACCTTGTTATGTGACAATATCTCTCTCTCCCCCTCTTCCTCTCCCTTTCCTCTCGTCTCCTCTCTCTCTCCACATGAGTCATGACTCGAAGTCGGAACCCTTTGTTTTTGTTGAAAATATATTTACTTGCATGACGCAGGAGTGTCCTTGCTTCATAGACTCTCTCTCTCAACATGAGTCATGGCCCGAAGTCCAAACCCTTTGTTTTGTTGAAAATAAGTGTATGTGCTTCATAGATTCACTGTAATCAATACCTCTATAAATTACTTTGCACCTTATGCATATGATACTTTGAATCACCTTATATAAAACCAACAATATATTATAGCTTAACTTATCATTTTGCTGTTCCTTTGCTACAAATGCAGCTGTTTTCCCAAGAATTAGTGTGAGTGATCCATATAAGCGACTTGGAATAAGCAAGGAGGCTTCTGAAGAAGAAATTCAAGCAGCTAGAAATTTCCTGATTCAAAAATATGCAGGGCACAAGCCAAGTGTAGATTCAATCGAGTCAGCGCATGACAAAATAATCATGCAGAAGTTCTATGAGCGGAGGAACCCAAAAATTGACATCAATAAAAAAATGAGGGAAGTCAATCAATCTCGATTTGTTCAGGCTGTCAGAGGCAGATTTCGCACTCCATCCATGACATTCATTATAAAAACTTCACTGGCATTTTTGCTACTCGGTGTTCTGACTGTTCTCTTTCCAACTGAGGAAGGGCCAACACTTCAGGTAGCATTATCTCTGATTGCCACAACGTATTTCATATATGATCGGCTGAAGAGCAAGATAAGAGCTTTGTTTTATGGGTATGTAAACAGTGGTTTGTCTCATTCTTCTAAATATGTTAAACATATAGTACTTCACTTGACAATATTGTCTACCAGACCATGATTGAGCATTTTTCATTTTGATAGCATCACTTATTCCCATTGCATGACATTCAAATATTAATATTAATCACTGTTGTCAATCGCGGATCGCAGAAAATAACTGTTTGTTCAAATTCCGTTATGCTACAATATAGCACTGCTATAGTCGCTATTTGGCAACCTTGATATCAATGTGCCCCTCTCCCTTTTAAAATTTGATGCATTTATGGTATCTCTCTCATCTCATTATGTTCTCCTTATATACATTTGTGATTTGATGCAGGGTTGGAACATTTATCTTTTCGTGGCTGTTGGGAACCTTCTTGATGGTATCAGTAATTCCTCCCATTCCTGTAATTAAGGGACTAAGAGCATTTGAAGTGATCACATCATTGATAACATACGTTTTATTATGGGTTTCGTCTACCTATCTTAGATGAAGGCTAAAGCTCTGTATCTTAATTTGACTGCTGGGTTTGATAGCAGAAGACTAGTTTTTTTGTAGTGGAAGTTTACATAATGTTATGGGTTACCTTATTTAGATGTCACATTATAGTCTTTTTTGTTGAATTGGCTTTTGTTATTTGTTGTTTAAATATTTGAATGAGCATACATACTGGAATTTTGGAGGCATGACAATGAATATGACCAAAGCTTTTCTTGTTGTCTATACTATCAAATTATAGTTATTGACCAGTTTGTTTATTTATACAAATTAAAATGCAGAGTTCTATTGCATATTGTGAGTGATTTTTCTCGTGAAATTGGAAAGTATTCAGAAGTTTTGGTATAACCCTTCGCCTATTTGATATATTGAAAGTGAAAATACTAAAACGAATTTCCTTATGAGAAAAATAATAAAAACATACAGGCATTATTAAAAAAGATGTTTTTTTTTAGAGTTGTTAAAATAGATGTTTGTTGTGGTTTTGTTGACTAAGAAAATTTCAACAAACAATTCAACCCATTTCCTATGTTTAATAGGGTGCAATTTTTCCAACCCCTCACAATTCTAAAAAGTTACACAATTTTTAATGTATATTTTCAAACGACATAATTTATTTTAGACAACACAAATTGTGTTTTATTTAAATATATATAATGGAAGTGATTGAAAAATTGCTCCCTTTATTTTAAGGCTTTTAGACTTATCTCAGTGTATAAACCCTAAGTAAGCTTGCCTTGATTTTTTTAACTTCAACGCCCATTGACTTTTTGATGGTAATCTATATACTTGTTATTTGATTAAGACGACAATACATGATTTTGATTTGTCATTAGAAAAACATTGTCTATTAGAAAACTTTTCTGTTTATATCGTTATTAAGATAACTTTTTGAAGATATAATAACATAAAATCACCCAAGCTAAGCAGGGTCACAAGACACAGAGTATCATCTCAGTTACGACCTTCAAAGAATAAGCTTTGTGCAGCCCCTTTCAAGCAATTATCCAAATGAAATTTGACGCATACCAAAATTAGTCTTGTAAAAATTTCCACTGAAATTGACAATTGACATGAATGTGAATTATTATTGAGTACTACTTCAAGAGTTCAACCAAACATTTCAACAAAAAAAAAAAATTAATTCATTACCCTCTGATGCTTTCAATATGAGAGTCACAATGGAGGATACTAATCAAACATAGAGGTCTCAATGGATGCTGAATTCTCCAAATCCACCTCCTCTATGGAAAAAGCTAATTAGTCCAGTAAAGAAATAATATCCTCTTTTTTTCATCCAAAAAGAGAACTTGCCATGAATATACTGTTTCTTTCTTTGGAAGTTTATTTCCAATACTTAGCTTGTTCAGAAATTATGATGCTTTCAAGTTTAAAGATAAATTAAAAACAGTGTTTTTGAAACCAAACATTTCCCTAATAGCTCAAGTAGTGTAATTGTGTATGATATTTGTTATGTGGAAAAGAATTCTTCTACAAACTGGTTCTCAATTATCAAAACACATTAGGAAACACTTGGATGGCTAAAGCAAGTCAACAAACACCCATATTTTAACACTCTTGTTGCAGTATATGAATATGCATCCAAATCATAGAAGAAAGAATTGGACAAGCACTGTTGGGGGG
>JBBPBT010000347.1:9437488-9454027 GCA_037974875.1 Cicer bijugum
TTTTTTAAAATATAAAAAAATATATTAAATAACACTAATTATAAAATGAAATGAGTATTATTTACATCATTTTCAATGTATTATATTCTATTATGCATTTATCATATCAATAAAAGTATTATTATCTCTTTTTCATTAATACATTTTTATTAATATTGGTAAAATAATCAAATAGCTCAAATTTTATGAGACATATGGAGTATTAGGTACTAACTCTATCTTTAATTATAAACATCATTTGAAGAAAAAAAAATTATCTAAATATAAATATATTTTGAACTATTATTTTTTCAAACATATCTCTTATTATTACTATTAATTTATATTGAAATATAAAAAATGAAATTTATTATATTAAAATACAAATATTATTTTGAATGTAAGAGAAAAGGAATATAGTAATCAACTTAAATTTAAATTTTGATTAAGTTATAAAATTATTATGAGTAAGTTGGGCGCTAAGAATTAAAAACGGTGAGAGGGTTGCATGAAAATCTTAGACAAAGAGACAAGAGAGTCAGAGTCGGAAGTTCCTGAATAAGAGACATAGAAATTTGGTTAATGGCTCACTTAACAGTAAACACTAACAGTACCTTTGGTTTCACTTTTTCTTTCTTTCTTTTCTCCTTTTGCCTTTCAGAAATCTTTCCATTTTTGAGCTATACGCGTGCCTGACTTGTGATAGCGTCATCACACCAATACCACATTTTCATATTCTCTTTTCTTCACTATATATAACATTTTGTAAGCATTTTGCTCATTCATTTGAGACCTTATAAAAAAGACATATTTGTTTTAATTAATTGTTTTTTTCCTTTTTTCTTTTTGTTTTTTATATATTATTTTTTACGATAGGTAATTATATTCAATTAGTAAGAGACACTAAATATGAATATAGACTCATTCCAATAAATTCATCCCGTTGAAATAGTTTTAAGGTTATAAATTAAATATTTTTAGGAAGTGTAATCCTTAGAGGCAAACAGAAGGACATGTATAATAATGAAGAGTAACGTGGATTGGGAAACCCCGTTGTTGATGAATCATTCCTTTCATTCACTAACACAAGACAACATCATTAAAACAAGCCTCTAGTTGTCCGTTTCTCATATACCCTTCACAAACACATTTAGTATAACCTCCATTAACTCCTCATGTCTTTTTTTTTTTTTTTTACTAAAACCTAACTCTCATCATTTGCTTCTCTATATACCTATCCTTTATTAATAATCCCACCCATCGAAGAAAATCATTGTTGCTGAAATAATTGTTTTATTTTATTTTATTAACACGCGCTTATTTCTATTTTTTTTTTTTCATTTGTATATATTGCTCTCCACCACCAAATATGGTCGTGGTAATTATCTCTAAGAACACTTGCCACCTTTTTCACTATGAGAATTGGCTTTTATCTATGGATCTCTCAACAGTAACAAAAAGTCTAAGTTAACTTTTTACAATTTCTATTAAAAAATTAAGAAAAGTTTTAATATTTTGAATCCCTTTTTTACAGTTTTTTAACAATAATTTGTATAATATTTTCTATTTTTGTTGTAATTTTTTAAAAAATAATTTTTTAAAAAAAATTAAAAAAAAATTAATTTAAATAGTTCATTGTAAAAAAACATCTAAAGTATTTCATCTATTTGATAAAAGTTTTTTTAATAGTAAAATTTTAAAAGATATTTAAAATAATAAATTGGAATAATGAATATATAAATCACTAAATATCAAAATTACTTTGTTGATCGATAATAAATAAATCTTTAATAATGCATATTTAAATTATAAAATTAAAATAACTTTTTGTAACCTATAATAAACGGAACTTTTGTTAAAATTTATTAAAAATAGTAAGGTGTAACTTTAAAATCAGGTCCAAATTAGATGTGTCGACGTATATAATATAATTTCTCTTTTATGGGGCTATGCCTTTTTAGCTTTTTCTTCATTTGAGTATTATCTCTTATATAGCACCTCTTCCTCACACCCTTTTCTATCTTTATCTCTCACCTAATTACATACATATTCACACACACACACACGTTTATTTCTCTGCTACTTATAATCTATACATGATGTATTAATGGTGGTGAATTTGATGCACTATTAATAGAAGTAACTGCAATGAAGGAGTCAGTTGTCCCACCTGGATTTCGGTTTCATCCAACAGATGGGGAGCTTGTTGATTATTATTTGAGAAAGAAAGTAGCTTCTCAAAATATTGATCTTGATGTTATCAAAGAGATCGATCTATATCGTATTGAACCATGGGATCTCCAAGGTATATTAATTACTAAACACTATGTAGTGTTCAACTTTTAAATAGCGATCGTAGTTGCATCTTAATTCTTCATATACATAGACATGAAAAGCTATGATGTTACGATTGAGATTGCACTTGTAGATTTTATGTGTTATAATTAATGTATATATAGTTATACTTAATTATCCTATATAATAATCCATATAGATACACACTTTCATCAACCCTTTTGATTAGGGTTTTGAGGGTTAATTGATTTTGCTTTGGCTTTTTTTTCTTGATAAAAAAATTATGACATGTTCTAGATCTTTGTTTAGGGTGTATCAAATAATTGACTTGATTCAAAAGTGTTTTTATTATTTTTAATAAATTTTAATAAAATAAGTGTGAAATTTTTTTTACACTGTCAATCAATTATAATAATTAGATAATTAAAAGTATTTTATTTTTATTATAATGACATCTAAAATCATATTTCATGAATGATTGTGATAGGCTAACAATATAAAAAATTTACATTGATAAATGCATGACAATTAAATTATTTTTTACTACTAAATTTATTTTTTATTTTGATATAGAGAGATGCAAAATTGGGAATGAGGAGCAACATGAGTGGTATTTTTTTAGTCACAAAGATAAGAAATATCCATCGGGGACGAGAACCAATAGAGCTACAATGGCAGGGTTTTGGAAAGCAACAGGAAGAGATAAGTCAGTGTATGAAAGAACAAAATTAATTGGCATGAGGAAGACCTTAGTTTTCTATAAAGGAAGAGCTCCTAATGGACACAAAACTGATTGGATCATGCATGAGTATAGACTTCAAACACTTCTAAATGCACCTCCACAGGCAAGTATATATATCTATATACACTTATTAGATATATCACATTTTTAATTTTATTTTTTATGCATATTTTATTTTAGAGTATATATTTTTAAATTAAATACATTAATTTTCTTTAATTTTATTTTTGTTTATCTTTGAAACTTGAGTAGTATTTTTTTTCCTTTTTGAGACAAGAAAACAAGGATGTTTATAGTAACTTTTGCTTTCCACTAACAAACTTTCTTCCTAGTTTCTTTAGAACTTTCGCCACCCAGAAAGTCATAGTCAACATACTTTCAAAAGCGTATAAATGACCATCTTTCTTTTACTTTTTTCCTGCATACTTTTCTGGTCAAATATACACCTCATGTATTTTTAAATTTTTAGTTAAAACAAGAATTTGTAGTAAGGAAGAATTAATATTATTTTTTAAGGGTGAATAGATAAATTGGTCCTTTAAATTGTAAGCGTAAGTCAAATTGATCTGTAAATTTTGTAAATTCACAAATACATTCTTCAAATTGTAAACTGTTAATCAAAATAGTTCATATTTAAACTTTTATCGTTATAGGCTACAATATGACATCTTAATAGAATATGTGATTTATCTATATTGATCTCATATGAATGTTATCACAACATGAACTAATTTTCTTATGAAATATAAATCTTTTATTGATTAATTTGTCAATAATTAATCGATGCACAATAACTCACAAATTTCTTTTTGAGATGAAAATTTCATTGACGAATTTGTCTATGAAAATATGATATTTATGTGAGATCAACGTTGATAAGTGACATATATATTCAATTACAGTGTCACATCAAAATATCTAACGGTAAAAATTTACTGATGGACTATTTTGATTGATGTTTTGCAATTTTAAATATATTTTTGTTAATTTATAAAATTCAAATATTAATTTGATTGTTACAATTTTATGGACAATTTTGTCCATTCACTCATTTCTTTAGTAACCTTGGTCATTCTCTAGAGGTGAATCTTGCCAACTTTAGATACTATGGTAAGGGGTAATTTAGTCCATTATAATGTTAATAGAATCATGGTGGTCACCTATCACTGCATTAAGTGACCTTGGCCATTAATTAGATAATTGAGATTTTTTGTGTATGGAACATAATCCTTTCTCTTCTTAACTCTTATGAGAATATATATTATCTTAACTTAACTAAAATAATCTCTAAAACTAATTATCTCTCTCAAATTCATTTTTTTTTTATGATAAAAAGCTAGTATTTTAATTACTTTTAATATTATATATGTTATGTTTTTATTGGAGAGACAAAGAAAGGAAAAGGGAAAAGTTATTTGAATCTCAACTCATACATCTAAAGAGGTGGCTCAATGCGCATGAAAAATAGCATTCTCTTAAAGTAACCTTTAAGAGAAGAAATTATTTCTCAAAGAACAAGTAATAAATTTTAATTTATTGCTATTCATTCTAAGGTCACTTTAAATCACACGTGCGTAGATCATTTTATTATTAATTTGATGATATTTTTATTAGTTGAATGTACTTCATTCGATCTTAAATTAATATAAGTAAATAAATGTAATATATTTTTGCTTGGACAAAATACATTTTACTTTCAAAACATCAATTAGTTGATGACATAGTCAAATCAAATATGATACAACCTACTACCTTCCTCTTTAAATCATTTGACCAATTTACATGATTATTTTTTATTAATAGGAATCCAACTTCATACACTAAAGTTTACAACTCTTCGAAACATCAATTAATTGCACGTGTGACCAATTTACAATGTTTAAAAAACAATTAGATATTAAAATTTTTAACTTAAAGATTGTCTTAAGTTTTTAAAAAATTATGAGTATTTTTGTAAATATAATAAATCAATACATCTAGTAATTAGAAAATAGAACATTATAAATAAATAAATAACAATTATTATTTCAAAAGCTTAGAGAAAAATGCAAATAAAAAAATAAAGAAGATCCTCATTATTAGCTTTAAAACTTAATTATTAATAATAATTGTGTCTTTGCAGGAAGAAGGGTGGGTTGTGTGTAAAGCATTCAAGAAAAAAACCAATGTCCAAACAAAGACTAATGAAAGATGGGATCCAAGCAACTTATATGATGATGAACAAGTAAGTGGCATCATCTCAAGGGTGGACCCCATTGACCTTATCATAAGACAGCCTCAGAGAATTTCAGCTCAAAATTTCTTGTACAAGCAAGAAATAGAACCAGAAGCAAATAACTTAACCTTCATGATGCATTCAGACCAATTATTAGTACCTCTTCCTCAGCTAGAAAGTCCTTCTTTGCAGTCAAAGAGACAAAATTCAATGTCAATAATATCAGAAAATAATAACAATGATGATAGTTTATATTCCAAAATAAAGAGCAAAGAGAAAGTGACTGATTGGAGGGATCTTGACAAGTTTGTGGCTTCTCAGCTGAGTCAAGAAGATAGGTGTCATGATCATACAAGCTCAGACATGGCATTGTTGCTATTGCAAAGTAGTAGCAATGAAGAAGAGAACAAGTTTAGTTCATTTTTTACTACAAGCTCTGACTGTGACTTTGGGATATGTGTATTTGAAAAATACATTAATGAAGAAAGAAGAGATGCATGATGGAAGGGAGAATATTGGTTTTACTGCATTTGTAGTACTAAATATGATGTTTGGTGGATGTTGAGATATGTAAATATCCATCGTCCTGAAGTCATTCAAAACTCTAATGAAGATTGATGAAAGTCTTCAAAACAATTCTCTAGCTTGGTCTTAATGGTTGAGACAATGATTCGATCAAAGTTATTTGGATATGAATAAAGAAAAACAAATGTATTCATTAAAACTCAACTCGTTGGACTGACATTACTCAAGTACGATTGTCTCAAACATAAAGATGAAGGGAGTTGTTAAATTATATTTTTGAACAATATCGTCAATTATTGTTAATTTTTAAACATGCATGAGTCTATGATAGACAAGTGTCAAAGGGTTCACCTTAAAATTTGTTGATTGAGTTGATGGTTCACCTTAATATTTATGGTTTGTATTTTGTAAACATGTGAATGGAAAAGGTGTATGGATTATTTGAAGCTGGTGAATGGTGCAATTTGTGAAGAGGATCTAAATTTGTGAAAGACCAAGAAATGTTCGTATGTAATAAGTCGACTTGTATGCGCCCAATATAACTCTAGAAACTAAGACAAACTTTGATATATGGTTCTTAACCTAGAAATTTTTTTTTAAGAAAAAGTTTCAGTAGTCACGGTGCATGCGTTGATTTGTTTAGTACACTTTTTTATTTATGCTATAAAAACAGGGTAATGTACTCTAAGTGTTAGTTTTGGTGGGTCCATGTGTTGTAAAGCATGCGACGTGCAAATGTGCACCATGCCTCTTATTCAACATGCTTTGTATTGCACGCAAATTGACCTCCCAGTTCGATATACGGATTTTTAAATTGAAGTGTTTTCTCTAGCATTAGCTACACCACCCTTCAAGAGGTCATATATATTTACATCGAACACTGTTTAGTATCATATTTATAAACCTTGTGTCTGTGATTTTTTTATCAAATAATTTAACAGCTAAACTCACATTTTAAGTATAGAGAATTAAAAAAATTGAGTTCAAACTCAAACCTTTATATATTAATATTCTTACTACTACTAATTGAGTTGTACTTAGAGAACTTGGGTCCATATAATTATTTGACTGCAAAGGTTCGCATATATTTTAGAGTAAAAATTATTTTTATTATCTAATAATAATTCCAAGGAGATTAATCATTTGTCGTGCAGCTTTGGTGGTTACTGTAGCAGGCTGCAGCTACTATGTGGACCAATGGGTCCTAAATGTTCACTTACAAACCTAAAAAAATAAATAAAAAAATAATAATAATAATAGTAATAATTTGTCAATTTTTTAGTTACCCAAAAAAAAACACTTGTCCAACCATCAGTTATTCCAATTATTTAGAAAAAGAACTCTTACTCTAGTTATTTGCATCATCATTTTTCTGAACAATAAGCCACGATGAATTAGATTGATCGACTATGCTCAAATTCATTAAAAGATTTAAATGATAATACCTCTCGTTCTGTTGATTTTATTCGAATCAGGTGCAGTATTATCAATAGCGGATTTCAGAAAATAACAAAACACAAAATTCACTATGAAATGGATAGCATTGCGGTCAAATGGCAAAGGCTGCACAGGTTGAAATAAATAAAGTTTTATATAAATAGAAGGAAAAAAAACATGTTGCTTGTTTACAAATAAAAAAAAAGGGAATGCAACCATAGCATAACTTATATATCGAAAGATATGTGTATTACTTTGAATATAGGAGTAATACTCACGAACTTTAGTTTTTCTATTATAAAAATAGGTGGGTATTCAGTGCAAAATCTTTAGTTTTATTATTTTTAAAACCCTAAAATTCTCTTTTTCCGCCATTGCCACTATTTCAGCTGACAGATATTGGAATAGTGGCCGCTGTTATCCTAATAGCAAAATTAGGATAGTGGTGCGGTTTTCATAGCAAATTCATCAAAATCTGCTATGTTATAGCACCGTTACTTGACAACATTGATCAGGTGTCTATGCTAGCTCACCGGAACTAAGGAAAATTCTCAGCCACAGGGTGATGAAGGAAGTTTGATAAAACTAGAAAGAGAAGACTGTAATCCAGCCACGTTTGAAAGCAACCCCATTATCCTTTAATGGAGGAAGTCATAAAGGTAAACCTCATATGCAGTTACCTTGCTGCATAATGCTGCTCAAATAGGCACATAAAGTATATCAAATTGTCAAGTTACAATGCAATGAAGTTGGGAAACCTTCATCTGCAAAATAATGTCCTAACAGTTTAACCAATTAGAAACAGGAAGCAGTAGGAATTGAAAAAAAATTAAATATTGCGAACTTTTGTTTACTTTACTCAAATAGCAGTTATTTGTACTGACTAAATTTGTTTGCTTACTTAATAGTAAATATTTTATTTGCAATTACTAAAGGGAAAGACAAAAAAAAAGTATTTTTCAACAAGATTAAATTATATTTCAGTTTTTATATAATATCAAACCAAACAAAAAGCAAGACAGTTACATTGCGTTCCACAAACACAAACATGAACAAGTATTCATCTTATATTCAAGGAATCAGTCATTTTTCAACACAACATTTTTGTCTTGTCTTTGTCAAAACTAAACACATTACAGATTTTGATACATCACCACAAACATATGATGATTGAAAGACAAACAAAAGCTAAAGAAATAACTAATAAACTAGCTTGAATAATTTACATAGCCTGACAATTTTGAAAGTATAGAGCAGAAACTTATGGCACCTGAAAAAATTCCTAGAAATAACTACATTGAGAAATGAGAATAAAATGTACGACTAACAAACCCTAGGAATACTAAACATCTACAATCCAAGTCTTGTTCCTAAGTTTGACACAAGGCTTAAAGCTGCTAAGCATGATACATTAGGCGACCTTCACTGTTTTTGAACAATTATCATCTCTAATTAAATCATGTTACACCTTGAACTCTTAGGTATGGCATAATCATCATATATTCAAGAAATAGGGTCTAGTCCTTGCTACATCCAAAGTAGGACTCCTATCAATTTGCACCACCACCTAATAAAAATTCTAAAAAACCAGAGAACAACCTAGTAATCTTCAACACGCGATGAATGTTAATTTTTCCACAATACCATATGCTTCACAGACCCATCCATAGTACATTTCAATAACACTTAAAAAGTAGGGTTCATACATCCTTAGATGCTCACCTCAGACATTCTCTTTTTATGCCAAGTAATTTTATTTCAGTCAATGCCCACACTAATATCAGAAAGTACAAAAAATAAAAATCTCCTTAAGAATACCCAAATTAACAATCACTTGGCATCATAAGGAACCAAATCAATCAAATAGATTGTTTTCTCCATAACCATAACAGCATCCAGGGCAACCTTATCTTCCAGGAAATTCAATAAACAAATAGTTTTCCATAAAAAGGATGCTTCAATAAGGGCAATAAATATTTAAAAGGATCCTACGCAGTAAAAGAAACTCCAAAAATACGATAAATGTTGTTTGGACCCAACTATAGCTCCTAATCATGAAAGTGAGCTGTAAGCAAATTCTCCAGAACTTTCATAAGAACTGCAAGGGCTCCCCGTATGCATATTCAAATATTGCACCTTGCGTATCACTTAAAAGATTAATCTACAGATTTTGCTTCTGGTAGTCCTATTAACTTTCCAATCTCTCATGGTGTCTAATGGGTACATAAATATTTTTCCTAATAAAAATTAAACTTGATGAATCATAAAGACATGTATTGTACATTCAACAAACCATCCTCATATACAAGTCCCTGATCATACCATACCTAAGTAAACGAAGGAAATCTAGCCCATTCCATATAAATCTTATAAATACCTTCCTCCAAGACCTGAGAGACCACCTATCCCATACAGATTAAACAACTTAGTCTATACCACCTTTGTGATCTAATAGATAAATAGAAACAAAACATATGGAAAAGGTATAAGAGAGAAGTGTACATAAAATAAAAATGCAACTCCAAAATTGTATATTCGAACCACATGCTCATAATTGAAGATGCTCATCCCTCAGTTCCAGATCCACCTAAACATGATTGAAGTGCGACAACATTAGGAAAAAAGGAATCCACTGCCGCAAATTAAAATATAAAAATTCATAAAAATAATCCTTACCAAAAGGTTTTTCGCACTAATAGTATCTGTGTCCATGTGGGCCGTCGCCCCTATAAAAAGATGAATATGGACCTCCACCGTGCTGCAACATGAATATCATAATATCATAATACATCACAAATAATACTATTATATAATATTAAAAATAAGCTAAATAGTGTTTACTCACATCAGAACCATAATAGTCTGGTAGGTACTGTCTGCTGCCAGCCCCAGCATAATCTGTACATCAAAAAGAGTTATTAACAAAAAAAAAAAAAACCATGCAATTAAGTAGGACTGAAAAAGGAAGTAAAGTTTAGACCATGGTATTGGGATCCATGAAATAGAGCTGGATCGGCATAATCAAATCGGGGGCGAAGTCTATTAGGCCCCATGTAATCAGGTTCAGGGTCCTAAAAGACAGAAGTACAATTAAAATTTATTAGTATTTTCCAGTTGTCTACAGAGACAGAGTTAGACAAATTTGTATCGGAATACGACCATATGCATAAGTAAAAATAAATAATAATAATAATAATAACAACAACAGCAACAACATAAATAATAATAATAATAATAATAAAAACTTACAGTCATATAAAATGCACGTTTGATTCCATGCATATTGTCATCATATAAATACGGATCGTCGATATGCCTTCCCATAAAAGGCATGTCAAACTGTCCACCTGGTGAGTAAGGCCTTCTTGGAGGAATAGGCTCAACGGGACCTCCATCGGGGATACCATACCATGCTCTATCGTGATATTGTCTAGATGGACCAGCAAATGCAGCACCACCTTGACTACCTGCATAATGTCCGCCCCTCATAGGCATAGCTCCTGCTTTACAATATAGTAAAATATTAAGATCATTCAAAAACCCTTCACATCAATGGACTGATATATCATAATTGGTAAGAGAATTCAGCTCAAATTATTGCTAGAGACTCCACAAATGACCTTGTGGACCAAATTGCCTCTGAGTGTGATGGAAATCTGGATGCATACTAAAATCAGGGTCACCATGAAGACCCATTCTTCCAATTTGACTGCGTCCCCCATGATGATAGAGACTTCTGTCCCTGTTGAAATGTCCCCGGTTACTAAAGGGCTGTCTTCCCCGCCCAAAACCTCTTCCTGTAAAATTGTGAATGGATAATTCAAAATGATATAAAAGAGATAAGGTTCCTAGTAGTGGAAGGAGAAAAACTTATTTACCGGATCTTGGTATGGCTCCACTCCTAGCATGACCAATTCGGAAGCCACCACACATGCCACCCTTGACAGCTGGCGTTTTAGGCAGAGGGTTTGAAAGCCTGGCTCTCACTTTAACCTGAAAAACATGGAAAAATTATGAGCTCTATTGAACAAAATAAAGAGTCGACCAAATCCTAGGTAGTTAATCACAGATACCAGCGCGTCTCAGCCAACCCCAAAAGTGGGATAGCGGGACGACTGCTATTTTTTTGACAAATTAAAATGAATAATACTACATAAACATATATTTAATGCAAAAATAAACAACTCAAACTCTAAAATATTTATAAAAGCAATAAAACAAAGGCATATTCTTCTTGCTCTTCTTCCTCCTCCTCCCCATCATCTTCAGCATATCAAAACAGAGGCAAAAAACAAAGAAAAAAAGGAATAGAAAAAAGAATTCAGAAAGAAGGAATAACTAAAAAATAAAGGAATACACAAGAAGACAAAGGAGAGGAATAAATAAAGAAACAAAACAGAGAAAGAAGGAAGGAAAGAAAAGAGAGGAAGAAAAGAACTTGGGTTATGGACAGTGGTGTTCAAGGCTGCTAGAGGGTGGTGGGCGGCACGGCTTGAAGTTGCAGGGAAGGTTCGCAAAAAACAAACTGGGTGATGGTCGCCGAATACAAAAGAGGAAGAGGAACAGTAGAAGAAAGATAATTAGGGTTATGTGCAAAAATACCAAAATACACCCGTAGCATTTTAAAATTAAAGGAAAATCTTGGTTTTTTTCAGAAAAAATCATGTTTACCTTTTCATGACCCAAGAAACCTGCGACCATCACCTTTCACACTAGATAACGTTGCACTCAATGATACCCCAAAGGAGCACTCTCCTTTCACACTAGAATGACTAGATAATTCTCTAGTCACAAAAATTAATTCTTCAAAGTTATCTATCAACTAGGCCAACTGAACGCTATTTAAAGACTTTCTAAGAATAACCAAAATAACAACTTTCAACAAACAACTAACAAGCTCATCAACTTACTAATACTAACTAACTCTAAGTATCATGTATTATATATCCTAACATAAAATGTAAATGACACGCTCATCTATAAAGTTAAGCTATTAGGTGGAAGGCTGGAAGCTAATGAATAGGATGATATTCACACACATCACACCGGCCTTTTTATCTTGAAACTGAGATCTAATAGACAATTCCTCTTCAAGCCCACGAGAGTTTGTCCATACTCAAAACTAATACCCATATAGTTTGGTGCATGTTATAATTAAAAGGAAAAACTCTCCTGACATATCTATTTTTCCTCTTTTAAGAGCATCTAGATTCCACAGTGACCCATCTAAGGTTGGATTTTTTCCTCAAAAAACAAAACACAGGTTTGATATGCATAATAGTTTCTTTCCATTCCCACAACCAAGCATTAGAATCTGAAACTATTATATAGTAAACAATAACTTTTTCATCCCCACAGCCACAGGCCACAAACATATGAGAGTTTCTTGTCTGAATTTTACAAAAATAGTTACCGTTCACTTTTCCACAACAGATAATCCACTGAACTAAATCAAGTCAAAATAAAGAGAATTAAAGTACAAGAATGTCAGATGGGAATATTTAGGATAAAAAAATTAAGACCAAAATATTGTTAAGTGACGGAAATTAAGCTTTTGAGAAAGACGGGGAAAGAAGGAGAGAAAGAGATCAACTAAGTGGATATTCCTTTCTAATCCTCTAATATAATAAAAAAAAAAACAATTAAAGTTAGTAGCATTCCACACTACCCCATATTACTGAAAAATCTTTGAAATTAAACAGGGAGAAGGGAATGCAAAGGAAACAAGAGAATTATTCTTTCAAAAACATAAAACCGCAGCGAAGACAATAGATTACAAACCTTTGATGTGCCATCTTTCAATTCTGATGTATTTACACCATCAATACAAGCTACAGCAGCTTCATGTGTAGAAAAATCTACAAATCCATAATCTTTCCTCTTAGCTGTGGACATATTCCTCGCCAAAACAATTTTTATAATTTCACCGTAAGATTTAAGCAGCTTCCTCACATGATCTTCGTCCCAGTGAAGAGGGAGGCCGTTAATAAATACAGATTTCACCTTTGCCATTATCTCTGGGTCTGGTTCACGTGTGGGTTCGGCAAAGGCTACCTTAGCAGTTCGCTCAGCATGACCAAAGATGACATCAGGCTTTTGAAGCCTCTTGTATGCAAGCATGGCATCAGCATGACAAGAAAAGTCAAGGAATGCAAAGCCCCGGCTCATGCCTTGACGTTGAACATCTGGTACGAGTGTAATGTTTTCAACCCCTTCTACACCATAGTCCTTCAGCTTTTGTTTAATCTGCCACCCATACATTAAAACATATGAAATAACAAACCAGGGTGGTAAATATACGCAACAGGAAAAAAACTGCAGGACACTTACAGCATCTTTTGTCCATGTATTGCAAATATTTCCCAAGAATAATGTGTCATTATCCTCACTAGGAGCGGTGCCACATCGTTTTCCATGTATCTGTAAACAATGGGATTTGAAAACACAATGCAAAAGAAAGACTCAAGAGCACAACATCAAGGAAAACAATAAGAACAGAAACATACAACAGGGTTCTTCATTTCAGACAAAGCTTTCTTTGCATGTTCCTTGCTAGCAAACTTCACAAAAGCATAGCCCTTATTTTTATTAGTTGAAGAACGTTTATGCAACCTGACTTCCATTACGTCCCCAATTCTCTGAAAAACCTTTCTCAGATCTTCCTCTGTAGCATCATGGTCCAGTCCACCAACAAATATTTCATGCTCTTTGTTAATCTTTCGCTGCTTTGCAATGGCTTCCAATTCCATATGCTCTTCATCCAATGTCTCAGTTTCTTCCAGTGGTTCCTCTGGATCTTCCTCATCAAGCTCCACCCTCCCTTGTTCTCCAAGATCTAACAATTCATCTCTCTTTGGCCCATCGACACCATAATTGTTGAGATTTACATCTTTTTGCAACTGAGCTTTTACTTCTACATTAGAGTGCTCTTCATGTTCAATAATGTTGGTTTCCTCTCCTTTTGCTTTTTCTAGCTCCTCTTCTTTTAACTCTTCCTTCTCTTTCTCTCCTCCTTCACGTGCTTTCAGCTCTTCTTTTTCTTTCTTTCCTTCTGGTTCTTTTAACACTTCATGTGCTTTTTCGAGCTCCTCTTCTTTTAACTCTTCCTTCTCTTTCTCTCCTTCATGTGCTTTCAACTCTTCTTTTTCTTTCTTTCCTTCTGGTTCTTTTAACACTTCCTTTCCCTTCTCTCCTTTTTGTTCTTTCAACTCCTCCTTTTCTTTCTCGCCCTCCTGTTCTTTCAACTCTTTGTTTCCTTTTTCTCCATCATGTATTTTAAACTCTTCCTTTTCTTTTCTTTCCTCTACTTTAAACTCTTCCATTTCTTTCTCACTTTTCTGTTGGTTCACCTCTTCCTTTCCTTTCTCTCCTTCTTGCTCTTTCAACGTGTTCTTTCCTTTTTCTCCTTCCTGTTCTTTCAACTCTTCCATTCCTCTCTCTCCATACTGTATGTTCAAGTCTTCCTCTTTCAACTCTTCCCCTCCCTCCTTTGCACCAGTAAAATCTTCATTATCTGCCATGGATATATTGAGGTCCACAATGTTGTGTCCTGACCGTTTAAAAGATAGGGAAGCATCCGGAGAAACAACTGGTTCAGCATCTGCCATGTTCTTTCCCTTTTCGACCAATTCGCAAACTTTTCCAGCAACAGGTTCATCCACTTCCATGGGCTTTTGTTCCGTCCCATCAAATAATCCATCATAGCCAAAACTTTGTTCCCCCTCTTTCTCACTCTCGATATTACCTGCATTGACGGCTTCAACATTTCCAGGTTCTTCCACTTGCTCTGCTGCCTCATAACTGTCTGCAACTGGAGTTTCATCCGCTTCTGCCTCCAATTGCTCTTCCAGATTTGGAGTGACAGCAACCACTTTCGTTCTCGGTCTCCCTGGTGTTTTTCGCTTTGCAGATTTCGTAGTGGTAGCCCTGGCTAATGGTTTCTGCTTCTCTGTTACCCAATCAAAGAACAAATGCTAAAACAAAAAATAGTACTCCAATAATCTCAAATAGAATCAAAACTTACAAACATAAACACACAGCAATTATGAAATACAAGTCAGTAAATCCCCTACATTTGAATTCCATGTGTCATATAGAAATTTTAGGTTTATCTCTTCACCATTGACTATTAAGCAATTAAAAATAAACAAGTATTCGAGAGATAGACACCAAGTTTCAACCTAACAAGGACATCTGAAATTTCACAACATCAAAGAATTCATCGATTCATAATTTAAATCCATATTACTGAATTAATACGTCATGAGAATAAAAGTGCCACAGCAACTAAATCCATGAATTATTTAAGGATCGGACATACAAAACAAACATTGAATCCTGATTGTGAGGTTTTCGTTATTGATGATTTTCCTTCATTTTCTATTCGCGTCGAAACGATTTCAGAAACGGGTGAGAGAGAGAGAGAGAGAGAGAGAGAGAGAGAGAGAGAGCTTACGAGATTGATCCGGATTGAAACCAGATGAAGGATCGGTTGTGGGCGATACCTCAATATTCTTAGCGTTTCTTGTTTTTGAAGCAGGCGTGCGCTTTGGTGGAGGGGATTCTACGGCGGATTTGGTGGCGGATTTCCTCGGCGGCGGCGTCTTCTTAGAAGTTGTGGATTTGGAAGACAAATCGGAGTTTCGAGTTCTCATGACGAATATATGTTGAATTAATAATCAATATGAAAGTTAAACTTTTGTATCCAAAGTGAAGTGAATGAAGGTAACTGGTTGTTTTTCCAATGTTGTTGCAAAGCTGTGAAAATCTTATATTTTGTAGAACGTAACCATTAGAATTTAGAAGGGGGCTTCTCTCTCTGTAGCATTTAAACAAATTTTATTTACCAATGTAGCACCAATTTAGAGTAGTAGGGTGAGAAATAGTTTCAGGCAAAATCGATTTTCCTAAGCAACTTTGTTTGTATTTTATTTAGTAAAAGGTGATAAATGGTGGCTGGCAAACCGATTTCCCACTTATGTTTTGCTTTTTAAAAAATAATTAAATTTAGAAATCAATTTTAACTCATTAAACATAATTACTAATTAAATTATTAATAATTAATTATATTTAACTAAATAAATTAAGTAAATATTTTTTAATCTAATTAATAGTCATATAACTTACATTAATCAGTATTTTAGTTGTTTATTTTATAAAAGTTTAATTATTAATTATTAATCTTTACTATGACTAATAATATGTTGTTAATTATATTTTTGCTTAGCGATAATAAAAATATTTAATGATATAATTGAAAGCAAATTCACTTAAATTGATTAAAATTTAAAATTAAGATGAAGGAGATTTTAAAATATAGACCGTACCATTTTTTTTATTCTTGATT
>JBBPBT010000347.1:9460854-9509794 GCA_037974875.1 Cicer bijugum
TTAATAAAAAAAACACAATTTTATCATTCTAAATTTTATTTATCATAACAAAATATATACATATAAGACAAAGTCGATTTAATTCATCGAGGCATACAAACATTAATGTGAGACATTTTTAAGATGACTGTAATATTTTATCTAAATACATAAATGATAATATTTTTATTTAAATTTTATCTGTCATATTTTTTGAGATGTGAATTTATTTATCAAATTGAATTTTATTAACGATAAGGCTATGAGAAATTCTAATATCCTTTTAACTTGAAAATTCTGACGAAGGAATTGAGAGGAGACAAAAATGACAATGAAACCGACTTTATCTATATCTATTTCTATGAAGTAAAAAAAAAAGTAAAAAAAGAATATTATTTGTGTTACAAAAATTAAAATAGATATTATTATAAATGTTAAATTCGGAATACAAAGGAAAAAATAAAAGCAGGTTATGATCCGAGAGAGAGAGATTGGTTCTTGAGTTTTTGATGTTTCTACTTTTCTTTTTCTTTACTTCACAATAATAATAAATCTAGCGTCCTCCTTCTGCTGCTGTAACACAACCACCATCATCGTCTTCTTCTTCTTCTTATTCTTCTTCTTAATTCTCATCCTACAAAGGTTTTCTCTCTCTCTCTCTCTACTCCTTTTCCTTATTTTATTCTTCTATATTCTCTTCACTACATTTCTTCTTCAATTCTTTCCTTTTCTTCTCTTTTCATCTTTTTCTTCCTTTTCACTTTCGTGCTAACCTCCTCAAACCCTTATTCTTCTAGATCGCTTTATCTTAAATTTGCTTTGCTTTCTTCGTCGGTTAGTTCTCAACAAACTTTAACTCTTAATTGCAATTGCTTTTAACTCCAATTTGCCGAATTGTATAATTAAAATATTCAAGTCTACATGATTTCTTTTTCTTATCAATTTTGCTTTCATTTTAGTTCTGGAATTTGTTCTTACAATTTAAGCCTAGTTTCACCTACCTAACATATTATTCATTGCTCTTTCATGGACCTTTAATTTGGAGTTCTAGTTTCAATGTGCTTGTTTAGGGTTTTTTGCATTTTGAAACCCTGGCCTTATATATTTATTTTGATGCATACTTCCTCCAGAATGAAATAAGCAAAAACTTATTTTAAAAGTTTATGTATGATCTAAATCTGAATTTGAGATTAGATAAGTTAACATTTCAAGTATTATTTTTTCTTGTATTTCATTTCGGAGGGAGTATGTTTTAGGGTTAAATTGAATTTTTGGTTGAATTTGTGATTATTTTTTTTTTATAATTCTATCCAACATTGGGCAGGATATGGCGGCAGATGAAGATATTGGAATGTCAGGTTTGAAGTCTGAGTTGAGTCAATCAGATGAAACTTGGAAGGAAGGGATGGAAAGAAGCCAATCTCAGGTTGATTTGTTGCAAGAAAAGCTTACAGAGATAAAGGGCTCGGAGGAAGACTCAAAAAAGGAATTAGAGGTTCTGTGGCGAAGAGTCAAGACTACTTCGACCTTGTTGACGTACTTAAAATCGAAAGCAAGAATCATGGCTATTCCTCATCTAGCCCATACATCTTGTGGCATCAAAAAATTAGATGGAGTAGGGCTTGTCGACAAAGACGGGATTCCATTATCGAGTTGGTCTAGGAATGTTGATCTTTCTTCATTTGATGGCGAAGATGAAGAATCTTGGATTGGGATTAGCCGTGAGCATGGTTCGTTAGACGAACAAGATGCTGTATATATAGGTGAGTTGCTCAATTCTGTTCAGATGGTCACTGATGTGATGGAAGCCCTTGTGAAAAGGGTTTTGTTGGCAGAATCAGAAACTACAATTGAGAAGGAAAAAGTAAGTTCAGGACAGGAAGAAATTATGCGAAAGTCTGTTCAGTTAGAGAATATGTCGATGAAATTAGAGGAGATGGAGCGTTTTGCTTTGGGGACAAATGGTATTTTGAATGACATGAGGCAAAGAGTTGCGGATTTGGTGGAAGAAACAACTCGACAGAGACAAAGGGCTGCTGAAAATGAAGAAGAACTTTGTAGAGTGAAACAGGAATTTGTGTCTCTCAAATCATATGTCAGTAGTCTAATCACAGTGAGAGAAACCTTACTATCCTCGGAGAAGCAATTCCAAACTATTGAGAAGTTGTTTGAGCGGTACGTATATATTTCATTAGACATGTTATATGCAAGTGTCTTGATAATTATTTGGTATTTGAGCTGAATCAAATTGTTTGAGCTAGTTGCTTCATTTTATTCTCAATTTAATTTTATCTAGTATAAGTTTTTTTGTGATGACATCTGACAGGAACTGATTTATGACAACAAAAAGAAGTGAACAACTAGGATGAAGCTCTAAATACAGTTTCTAGATGTAAACAAATATGTGGATAAGAAAGAAAAAAGATATCGTAGAATTAAGAATGTCATCTCTGCCCTATGGCTTCAGACACCCCTTCATTGCTCAAATGATTGACTGCATCCCACTCCTTTCTCCATTTCACTTTATATCCAATATCCATGTCCCTCTTCATGATACCAGCGCGTAATCTGTAATCTCACAGTCCACATGTCCATTCTGTTAGAACTTACAAGCTCACATAACACGACTCATCCACGTTTTGTTTTTCAAATTTGCATTTGAAAACTGAAAATGGAAAGTTCACAACCATGCCAAATGGGTACTTAGTTCTCAAATTTAGTTTTCTTCTTTATGATTGAGTTACTCACAATACTAATATTTGAAAATCCCATCCTTTGGTTAGTTTAAGGGAATGCCATCCTCAATTAGTGCTTCTATAGAGATTAACTCTTATCTATCCAATATGTCTAGGTTTGTTTCTAAATCAGCAATAACATAGATCATCCAAATGAGTTACTTGTGTTATGCGAGAATATCACCTTGTTGAATGTTGACATGTTTACAATGTCTTTTGATGCCTACTCTGGTGTTTTCGGTTTGAGTATAATTTTAATGTATGTGTTTTATCTGCCACTCTCTCCCCACGATAGCAAGCAAAAGGTATGAAATACTAATTAACAGATTAATTTGGATCATTTTTGTTCGATTGGCATATGAAACCGCTTTTGAAGCTTTTGTTTTTACCGCGGTAATTGCTGGCTTAATGGATGCTTTAGGAAGTGGTTCTTCTTGTACAGGCTACCTTTTCCCATTGTTTGAATTAGATTATTATACGTTTATGTCGCGTTGTATATGTTGGTTTCTTCTCGGGTGGGGTGGGGTGGGATGTTTGGCATGTTTTGTGTTTCTTAATGTTCATATATTATGTAACGTAGGCTATGTCATTTGTGCATTTCGATGATAGTGGTGTTTAGTTTTAATTAAAGTGTTCATGTAGAAGGTTGATTTTCATCTAGACTAAAAAAATATGCATCTTACTCCATGATTCTCTTTTCTCGGAAGCACAGGCTAGTTGGAAAGACTACCCAATTGGAGGGTGAGAAAATGCAGAAAGAGGCTGAAGTTCAGAAACTTATGGAAGAGAATGTGAAGCTGAGTACTTTGCTTGACAAGAAAGAGGCTCAACTTCTGGCATTAAATGAACAGTGTAAGATGATGGCTTTGAGTGCTTCAAACATGTAATTGTCATTTGTACTCTACAGAACTCGTTTGAGGTCCTCTAATCCTGAAAAGAAAAAAAAAGCATCAATGGAGGAATCCATAAACATCATGAATGCCTTTATTTCATTTTCTGATGCCATTTCTGTGCCTTTTCGAGATTGAACACGGGGAATATTTTTCCTTGGAATGTAAACTTGGTGTGCTCTCATTCATGAGAAAAAACAAAATATGAGATTTCTCTTGGTTGTACATGTTGGAGACTGCAAACCGAATTCGATTGAACTTCAAATTACCATAAATTTTTTAAAACCACAGGGTTAAGCCAAAAAAATAAAGCTGAACACTATGAAATAAAGGTGTTTTTGTGAAACAACTTAGAAGTATCTCGGTATACACTATGAAATGTGTTTCACTCAGTCATAGCTGTAAAATATAGATAAAGATATGTTAATTGCTCGCAAAATTGAGATGATTTAGACTTGAGGGTGTAAAATAAGATATTTCTCTTCTTAGAGCATTATTAACGATTAAGATTTACTCATTATATTAGTTTGAACCATCATAGTTATGTAGGTCAATTTTTTATTTGAATTACATTTTTAATAATCTCGTCACTTGTGACATACATTCAAAGTTAACAAGAAAAATTTCCTCTGCTCTAGGAGCACCTAGAGTTTATCTCACTGACTGATTTGAGGGCATTGTTCTGCCTTCTTTTACTCTGTAAGACTGTAACACCCTAAAACCTAGAGTCCTGACCTCCAAACCTCTGTTTGCAAGATGGTTTTTGCCTTAGTAAAATTGCCTCGAAACATAAATATGCTGCGAGGGCAATAAGAATGAAACAAACAGCCTTACATGACAATGACTTTGATATCACTTGTGCTCACTGATTTGTTTGGCTGATAATGGGAGTTGATTTTGATTGGTCTAACTTAGATGTAGATTCAATTGGTATTTGTAAAAATTACTTGGAAACGGGTAGGACTTTTAGTATTACCATTCAAATGAGTTTGAGTTTTTGGTAAGTATAAATAGATTTCAGTTTTCACTGTATTTAAAAAAATAAAATAAAGATTTCACCAATATTATCAATCTTAAATCATGGAAATAGTAATATGTCCAAATTATGCTACACAATAGCACTACCGTGGCATTATATATTATATATATATATATATATATTAAATATTGTATTGTGAGACAATAGTGATTTGTTAAAAGTCTACACACTACAGCATCTATTTAGCAACCTTATATTTCACACACATGGATGTTATAATACGCATTTTATATTCATTATGTTTTATATTTCAAAGATTAATATGTGTATCTACCAAAATGCCCATAAGTAGGATCTTAAATTCTCATGTTGAAAAGATGTTTGAACAACCTAACTCCATGCCTATTTTTGTTTTTATGTAGATTTTTATAAGACAAGAGTAACATGGTCTCACATGTTATTCTTTGATAGAAGCTAATACCCCCGCTCGTTGTTGCGGCTGTGTTGGAAGGTTGCTTTTGTTTGTAGTTTTCAACATAAAAAAATATAACATTAATTTTAATGGTCCAATTTGAAGAGACTTTGCTAACCTATGGAGTTTGCAATCCCAAGCATACACTAGAATGTTATTGCTAATATCTTTGGTCCAGGGGGTACAATAATGAAAGAAAACAAAAACTAGTGAGGATGGATGTGAGATAGTTTAATTTTTAAATGACCAAGTTTACCTTGAATTTCATGCAAAGTGATTACTCTTTGATCTATGCTAAGGTGGGCGTAGTGGCATGGAAACGTATCTTTCTTAGGGCCTTGGAACATGATAATAAAGTTTATGTTCCCATAAACTTAGAGGTAGTAGTGATTCTTACTTTAGAAGCATTTGATTTTCCTTGGTGGTCCTTTAATTTATAGGTTGATAACTTGATATTATGTGCTTGTTTGATATATGTTACAGTCTTTCAGTTGCGCCACATCCACATATGTGCTTGTTATTTTACATTTTTTTATAAAAATAGTGCATCATATTACTCTTTTCTTTATTTTTCTCAATTCTCAAAAAATTAAGTAAATTGAAATTTATTACAGAGATAAGATAAATGAGAAAATCTCTTCATGGTGGAGAGTGAAACTAAAAACAGAAGACATTTGTTTTTATATAGTGATAAATTTAGTTAATCTATCTAAAATATTCAACTTTTCACTTCTATTTGATTGTACATATTGATCACGATTAAAATAATATGTATTTAATAGATGTTTTAACTTGTGTTAAAAGGATGATGATGACAGTTGTTGTATAAATATTCCAAAATATGTGTGAACATACAAAGTTTTAGGTTTGATATATACTTTGATTAATGCAAACCATATACAATTTAGATAGTTGCAAATTTCGGGTTTTTTATTTGAGTGTCCTGTTTCTGAAAAAATAATACATAAATATCCGTTTTGAAATAAATCTACCAAAATACTCCTTTTTTGTTTCAAATTTTTTTACCCTTACAAGTAGTCATTTGGAATGGCGACTTCTTTAAGGAGGGCCAACTCCCAAATGGTGACTTTTAACTTGTTTTTTTTTTAAAAAAAAAAATTAATTTTATTTTTTATTTTTTAATTTTGAAAAAGTTGGAAGTCGCCATTTGGGAGTTGGCATTCCTTAAGGAAGTCGCCATTCCAAATGGCGACTTGTAAGGATGAAAAAATTTGAAAAAAAAGGAAGCATTTTGGTAGATTTGTTTCAGAAGAGGGTAGTTACATATTATTTTTTCAAAAACATGGCATTAAAAAAAAATCGGCAAATTTCCTTGAAGATATATTTTATATATATATATATATATTTAAATGAATTTAAGGCCATATAAAACATGCATTTTTTGCATAGAGAGTATCTCTATTTTATAATGAAACACATGTTACTTAGCTGAGAAAAATAACTTTTTTAAATAGTTTTTAAGATGTTCAAATTAGAGTTAAATAATGTTAATGTTTCGCGTCGGTAGTTTAATTGACAAATTAAACAATGTTATAAATATTATAAAAAAGAGGTCTCAAAGTTCAAATCTAAAAAAATTAATCTAACTATACTAATTTTTGTCTATAAAAAAGTTAAGAAATTCATAATAATACAGGGTGTTGCGTGGATTTCATCTAATTTTGATGAGATTAGTTAACTTCAACTAATTGACTAGAGTATCATGAAAAAGTTGAGTTACAAAAAGTGCAAATGAAAGATTTAGCTTTAAATTTCTAAATCATGTCCTCATTTGCAAATTTGCGAGGCAGGAAACAGAGAGATCGTAATGAAAGATATAAGTTGTTGGGTAATGTAATTATATGCAACAAGATAGAGGTAAATCAGGAGATAAGTGAAAATCAAGATTGATTTGTAAGCTAATAATAATAATAATAAGCAATTAACAATGCAATCTTTCTTGTAACATGTCGCACAAGTGAGATTTCGCTGTACTTTACAAAGGATTTATGACTCCAAATGTGAGATTTGCTTAATCTTGTCAATGATACAGATGAAATGAAATCCTTTTGCATACTAATTGTTGGAACAACAATAAACTAGACTCATTACTAACTAATGAAGTGGGTTAAACTTGTCAAAATTCTTGGTTACTTTGGAGTTTTGTTGGTACCGGTACCCTAAAAGTTAAACAAATTAAAATTTTAAATCTAATTTGAAATAATTAGTTAAAATATGTTTACTTATTTTGAAGAATATATATTATTAGTGAATATTGTTTTACACTAAGTAGTTGATTATATAATTATTTTATGGTGATAGTTATAGTCATGTAATAAAATAATAAAATCAATTGTTTTTATTATCGGTTAGCATAAAATTGATTTAAAGTGACAATGCACCTTTTTTTTCTCTGTTTTAAATGTTTTATTTTTGTTGGGTACCATAAACAACATTTAATGATTGAATGCTATTGTTGGATGATCTATATTCACGCAGCCAGACCTTTGTAGCTGATCAATCGAGATTTGATTTAAAAAATTATAGATTTTATAATTAAAAGTATCTAGTTTGAATTTAAATTGTTTGATTTTGATCTAACTATTATTATGTCGCGACTACATGAATATAGGAAATGTTGACTGTATAAAATTCGAATATGATTGAGAGTATCTATTTTAGCTTGTTGTATCAATGAGATTGGGGCAACAATAAAAGTAGGGGTGATAGTAAATCAGATCGAACGACATATATATATTGTCTAACCTATGTCATGCTTAGATCAAATCAAGTTTTTGTTTTTATTTTTAAATAGACAAGACTAAAATTCATTGAGAAGTCCATTTAGCTCAAAATATTATGTTACAAGTTAGAGACAATCCTTTTAGCTTTATCATACTTGTCTATTTTAAAAAATATGAATACTATTTTTTTATTACTATTATTAATATATATTGGATTTTGAACTTTTATTTCCTAAAAATAATATTTTGAACTTTTATGTTAAATTATAATTTTGTTAACCTTTTAGTAATTTAATTATATTAGTCTACAATAATTTTTGAATTATTTAAATGTATTATTATAAAATAGATTTGAAGTATAAAATCATATAAATTCAAATTCTCTAAAATATCATGCTAAACCTTAAAAAAATATTTCATTTCATTATATTGACCTATTAACTCATTAGTCTATTCAAATATATGTCTCATTACTTATTTAAAGATGTTAAATATAAAATAAACTTTTAAGTAGATTAGCATATTATACTACACTTTTTGAAAGATTAGACTCAAACCTAAAAAAGTTTAAGAAAGGTCACAAGTCTTAGACATTGAATTTTTTGACACACAATACTTAGTTATTGCAAAGTCTAACTCGGTCTAGTTTGTTCTCATTTCTAAATGGAAGTATCAGATCAAATAATTCTTATGTCCCACAACGAGTGACCTCTTTTGATCATTTTATACAAATTAAGAAAAATGTATAAATGAACTAGATAAAATATTTCTTTGACTAGAATACCCTTGTTAATAGTTATGTATTTAATAGTATCATTAATGTAAAATGGAAGATAATGAATTAAATTGAATACATAAAATATGAAATATATGTTACAATTGAAAAAAAAATTAATTAATATTAATGAAAAGGGTCAAACATTTTGAATTTTGTTTTTGCTAAAGGATCAATTATTTTAGGAATGAGGGATTACGTGTTAAAGGATTTTAAGAGATAACCTCTTCATTGGTAGAGGTGGAAATAAGTTAGATTGATCGACTTCAGCCTACAGTTTAGTTTTCATCAGGTCCAAATTGGATCAAATTTTTTCTTAAATAGACAAGACCAAGACTTCTTAAAAAGCTTATTTGGTTAAATAGGTCAAATTGCATAGCACATAAAAATATTTTAGACCTATTAGGCTTACCTATTTACAAAAATATAAATATTATATTTTATTACTATTATATATTAAACTTTTATCTTTTTGTTAAATATTGAATTTTTAGTAATTTAAGCATATTAATGTTATTTGATTTATGACATGCTTAAATGTATTTTTATAAAATAGAATTGAAATATGATGTCATATAAAGTCAATTTTTTTAAAATGTCATGTTAAATATCAAAATAAAATTGAATTTCATGGATGTATTATGTTGTTAGTCTATTTAAAAATATGTCTAATTACTTGTTCAAATATGTTAAAATAAAATAAATTTTTATTTAGGCTAAACATGTCATATTAAAATTTAATCAAGGCGAGACTAGCCTATTCCCACTTCTAACTATTGGACTTTCAAAAAATGAAAAATATATAATTTTTTTGTTGTAATTGTAAGAATAGAATGTTTAATTTACTTGATTGTATTAACTTAATCTACCGCAATATTAAATGTTAATCAATTTTATCCATCTATAGTACTTCTGAAAATTATAATTTGAGATGGATTTAAAACTAAATAGATAATGCATGTGAAAAGGACGTATTTGACGAATTAATATTTTTTAATTTCGAAGTATTTTGAAATATTAAATATTTGCAGTTAAAAATTCACAGCCAGATATAAAAGAAATCACTGATACAAAAGAAAATGCCAAAAAAAAAATGGTGTTTAAGAGAAAAAGTGGCCCACATTGTTTATCGGGGAAGCAATAGACAAATGAAAGTCCAATGGGGTTGCACTTGGAACTTGTTTGTATCCATTCCCTTATAATAAAGTCAAAATTTTATTCAGGTTAGTCCTACCCTTATGCTGCATTGTTTTGCCCTATAACATATGTAACCAATCACTTCAAGATGCCCATAACATCAATATCCTTAATCGCCAAAACTATATGTTAAATGTTTGAATTTTTCACATTTCATTAAAAAAAATCAATCAAACTTGATTTGAATCTCCATTAAAAAAGTGTGCATATTTAATATCCAATATTACTTTTAAACATAATTATCTCCGATCAAAGAAATTCGTGGAAAACCAAAACAAAAGATAATCTAATTAATTGATTTGATTAAAATAATTAATGAAATGTAGTGTAAATTGAATTGATTGAAGATATCTAAGTTTGATTTTTAGGTGGACTATTTTTTGTTTTTAATTAGAATTGAGTCCTTTGATTATTTTATATATATAAATGAAAGAGAAAATACTTTTTTTTATTAAATTAACTTTATTAGATATTAATGCATTATCAATGTCATAAATGTATAACAAAAGATATTCTATTCAAAATGATGTAAATTGTATTAATTAAAGAAAACACTTAAAAAAATATCGTGAGTTCAATTGAAAGGATGTTAGAATAATATTCTTTTGGCAAATAGGTCAATTATTGTGTAACGAATATAATACTTTTCAATTTAAGTCCAAGTTACTAATGATTAAGACTAAAAAAGTATAAATATATTTTTAGAAGAGAGTCGAAGTCCACATTTATGAGTACTTAAGCTTTGAAGATATCGTAAAAAAGGTATATATAAAACTTAAGTGAACTCTAGAACAATAGAATTAAAAGTGTCAAAAAAGAGACTAAAATTAACAAACCTATTAACATCCATGTACGACAATTAGAAATTATTTTCTTACGTATTTTTTCTAAACCAACGTTTATTTAGATACTTCCAATAAATTTGATTTGTCCGTAAAGTCACAAATATCCTTAATATCTCTTCATCTACAAATAATTCTCGATATGAAAACAGAGAAAATAAAGGACGGTTCTCCACGAGAGTCATAATATGTTTAATACGTCCAATCATTTAAAGTATAATTTTTCTTTATCACGTCCATCACAATTTTAAAATCACTTTATACGATAAAGGGGTAAAAGTCATTCCTTTCGATTATAACTAAACCAAGGTAAAAAAAAAAAGTGAATGACATTTATGAAAATAAAATGTGAATGTTATAGTTTCAATTTTCATACTTTGAACTATTCGATAGACAATTTAGGTACGGTCTGCTACATGTCCCCACATACACGTGATTCTGTTTCTTAAACTCTGTTTCTCTTTTCCACACTAACAACACACCAATCTCCAACCATAAATAAATGCCTTTCCCACTCTCTCCCATGAATCACCACCTCACAACACCACCATTCATTTCTAACTCTATCACAACAAAACTTGATTTTTCAAAGAGAGAGATATAGAAAAAAACATCATGGCCATTAGAAAATCCAACAAGCTACCACAACCAGATGTTATAATCAAGCAAATCGTCAAAAGATGTTCAAGTTTTGGAAAGAAAAATGGATACAATGAAGAGGGTCTTCCTGAAGATGTACCAAAAGGTCATTTTGTTGTCTATGTTGGAGAAAACAGGACAAGATATATTGTTCCAATTTCATGGTTGCCTCATCCACAATTTCAAACTTTGCTTCAAAGAGCTGAAGAAGAATTTGGATTCAATCATGACATGGGACTTACTATCCCTTGTGATGAAGTTGTTTTTGAGTTTCTTACTTCTTTGATTAGATAAGAAGAAAAGGGCTTTGTCACATTTGATCATAGTGAGGTTTATTAATATAAATCCCTTTGTCAAGTTGTGGTACTAAGTCTAACTAAGTAAAGGAACTATTAATATTAACACTTCTACATTTTTTATTGTACTTGTAATATACACATGCCAAAGAGAATTTCCTTGGTAGTGCCAATTGTATTCTCAAAGAGTAAAGATTTCTTCCAATGTTACAAAAATGTTTTGGTTTTTACTCTCATTTGCTTGCTTTGGTTGTTTGATAAATTCAACTTGAAAGAGAAAGTGATTAGGAATAAATAGTTACACAAATTCAAATTTGTCATACTTTTTATTAGCAATTGGCAAATATTAGATGATCTTTATTAGTATTTTTTTTCTGCCTGGAATTCAAATTTATCATCATTAAAAGAAGTCTTCTTCTGTTTTTTCTTTCTTTCACAATTTCCAAATTCCACCATGCATGTTGAATTTGAAGTTCCAATAGCATACTAGTTTTAGCTTTTTGATAAATATTGACGACTCTTTATCATATACATGTTTTTTTTATATTTTTTAATCTTATTTATCTTTTATTCATTAATTAATTTAAGAAGTTATTTGATATATTTTGTTGATTTTAGCTCTTTGATTTAATGAAATGTTTATGTTCTTATTTCTTTGATTAAATAGAGATTTTGCGGAGTTTTGCGTTGTTACTTTGTTTTAATGTAGTGCTAAATTTTGGTGAGAAATCAACATGACAAATGTAGAGTATTTCAGTCATATCTATAGTTTTAGATATTCAATTGGAGTCAAACCAAATGCAAATAAAATTTATGATCTATAACTACAACTTTTATGAAGACACAAAAACCAAATTTGGACTCAAAAGAGGAAAACATGCACTAAACTTCAGATAGAAGATGGTGTGCACTTGAAGCGCGCCTAAAGCGTATTTCGCGTTGAATCCACTTCCAATCCACGTTTGAAGCGCACGACGCACATCAAAACACATTAAAACTTGTTTTTTCTCTCACTTTTTAAGGATCTTTTTTACTATTGAGAAGTTGGAAGACTTGTGCCCTAGGAGAGAAACTCAAAGAAGATTGTTTATAACACCATTGGAGCAGTTTTATCAAGAATCATTCATGAATAATTCTTGTAATTATTCTTTAATCCCCATCTTTTGTACCTCTATCATGAGTAACTAATCCCTATTTGTTAGGGATGAGTGTAACAAGATGAAATTTTTATTTTTCTAATTTGATTTTTAATTATATAAATTAGTTTATTGAATTATTTTTCTCTATCTTTATGCTTAATAATTTTTATTGCTTGATCAACATTAAAATGTTCTACGATTTGTATTTTGAAACAGAAGTTGAACTTTACGAATGCTTGAGATGAGAAATTCATAAATTTGTAGTATAGGGATAGATACAAGTCATGAAACCAATTAAATTAGTTGCAAAAACAATAGTTTAACAAGATAATTCATGTACGGTAATGCTTAATTATAATCTTAAATCTACTAAGGAATTAGGAGTTACTTTGGAATTAAAGGTTCTGTCACTAAGACATTAGACAAAAAATAATAAAGAGAATTCAGTAACTAGGATCAAATTTGACATCAAAGTTGGATTCAAAGTGAAATTCATCCCTGACATTTTTCTCATCATAAATGATCCATTTTATTATTGTTGTTAATTTTAAATATTATTTCAATCAACTTGGGAACTTTTTGTTCAATTGTAGTAATTAAATATAATAAAGAGAATTAAGTAATAATTCAATAAAGAAATTCAGTAACTAGGATCAACTTAGACATCAAAGTTGGATTCGAAGTGAAATTCATCCCTGACATTTTTCTCATTATAAATGATCAAATTTATTACTGTTGTTAATTTTAAATATTATTTTAATCAACTTGTGAACTTTTTGTTCAATTGTAGTAATTAAATATAATAAAGAGAATTAAGTAATAATTCAATAAAGAAATTTAGTAACTAGGATCAAATTAGACATCAAAGTTGGATTCGAAGTGAAATTCATCCCTAACATTTTTCTCATTATAAATGATTAATTTTATTATTGTTATTAATTTTAAATATTATTTCAATCAACTTGGAAATTTTTTATTCAATTGTAGTAATTAAATATAATTCAATAATAAAACGCAATCCTTGAATTCGACACTCGATACAACTGTTTTATTATTACTTGCAACGATTCAGTTCACTTGCTTAAACACTATCAAATATCAAACAAATATTAGAAGATACAATTTTAAAAAAGGGTATGTGATTGCAATTGTGGCAGCAACATAAAAAGTTTAGATGTTTTTGCCAATTGCATCGCAACAGCAATTGCAGATATATATTTAAAAATCAACAAATACTGATTATTAGAAAAAAAGAAGAAAAAAAACTAAAAATGTTGAGTTTAAAGATGTTTATTTAATTTTTTTGTTCAAGTGCGACTAAAATGTATTACATTAAATGAATATAAATATGTTCCACAATATACAAATGAAATGAAATGAGTATCTTTATATTCAATATTTTAGACTCTTGGTCATGACCCAATACCAAACATATGAAACTTCTCATTATAACATGCAAAAGGTTCGCATTTGAAAGAGACATGGGGTGGAGGGCAAATTATTGTTACTTACTATTTATTTTGATAGGCTCAAATTTCTACATGCCATGACAAGATTTAGGTGTCACCAGATGTCATTCTTGTTTTATTCACGTTTCACCCTTGTTTCCATTTCATTATATTTGGAATACCTAAAATGTATTTTGCAAAGTAAGTTATAAAATATATCAAAATTAAGCTGACACATTTGTATTTTGATAGTTGGTGCATCGTTATAAAACTCCGAATTCTTATTGGTAGTTTGTGAAATAATGTGCTAGCTTAGTGAATGTTATGGTTAGTATACACATCTTGTGATTGATCATGAATAATACACAATTGATCATTATGTTACATCCTTTTCTATCTCTTTCTAGGCCAAATTAAATGAATAACAATGCAACAAGCAAAAACGGTGGGAGAATTCTCCGGAATCATGATTTTGTTGACGAAAATTTCCACACGTAGTAGAATGTACTCACACGCCACAAAATCTTTGATGAACCCATTAGAAGAAAAATAAATAAAGAATATTATAAAAATAATCAAACTTACATTTCACATATCAAAATCAAATAATCATACTTATCCTCCTCTCACTAGAATATAATAGGACATGTCTCGACTCTTCATATTCACATGATGACATAATCCTCTTTTTTATATTAAATGACAGATTTTCATTTGCAAAAATAATAAATTAGACTTTATATGAAATTTTCACCTACTAAATTTTCATTGACATGGACCTCTGCATCTTTTAAATTTTCATCTATTTAATTTTACACTTATTTGAAATTATGAAGTGAGTTCTTGATAGATTTGTGAATACACTCATACATCAACCATTGGCTTCTTATTACATCACAAGGATAGTTTTATCATTTTATATAATTTAAAAAATAAAAAATTTACTAAAATTAGAATATTTAGTAATAAAATTATTATTCAAAATTAAGAAAGTATGAATATAAGTTTACATTAAAAATATATAATTTTCTTTTAGTTTTGTTATTTACATATTATATATATATATTATTTTTATTTAATTTATCTAACATATCAAACATAATTATTTAGTTACTCATATTTTTTTAAATATAAAATTGTTTTATGTTTATCTTAAAATTATTTAATTATTTTAGTATTTTTTGTAATTTATAAAAATTTAAAAGTATTATAAGTTAATTTAGAATCGTATAATAATTATCTATTTTCGTTTAACTATTCAGTGGTTTTCTCGATAGAGAATTTTGATAAATTATTCACTATAAAATCTTTTAATAATCTCATTCAGTCAATTCTAATTTACATACACAAATTTTTGATCTACATCTTAATATATTAAAATGCTATATAATTTGTATCTATCTTTAATCTTTAAAATCCATAGAGAATCTTGATCCTAACATGAACATTTTATCTATTTCCTATCTGAATCCAAACATGAACATTCTCAATAATAATAATGATAGTGTTTCATATATTCTTCCAGTGCATATATAGGACAAATAGTACACTTGTCTATACAATACAAAATATACAAACAGTACCTAAATCGTTTCCTTCTCAACAGTCCTTTCAAAATTGATCACCAAAATTAAGCATATACCTATATGACAAAAAGCATGCGTAGTTTGTCCATTAATTAGATCTACATACATACAAAATGGGGCCTCATTGTCTATAGATGAGTCTAGACAATTATAATAATTAAGGTGTGAAAACCCTTAATCCTCTACACATTCCCTTAATTGCTAAACATATGACAAGATATGAAACCATAGCCCCATAAAATGAGAAAAATATCTATTTTGTTTCCCAACATGATTTAGATCCTACAGTATCTAATGGGTACGGAGTCACATCCTTTGAAACAAGTGGTCATGATTTGAGTTCGATGGTGGTCCTATAAATTTCTTTTTATAAATCGGTTACTAAATTAATCAACCACTATTGTCCGGTTATGTAGTGGACAAGCGATTAGGAACTGATTTATTAGTTTACAATTATCTTAGCCTCAAAATATGTGATACTTTCTTTAATAATTACATGGTTATTCGTTGAGCAGTGCTAAAAAAAAGTGTACGTGTCGTTTTTTTTTTCTTTCTTATTTCTTCGTTACAAAGTAGAATGTTTAATAAAGAAAAAGAAATTATATCCCAATTAAATGGAAATATGATAATTGTGTTTGATATATGCACATTTATTTTACATTTATTTGTGTCACAAGTAATATGATGTACTTCATGTTAATAATAGCAATAAAGGAGAAATTTTTTATAAATATAATATAATAAATTTTAATGTAGAAAATTTCTTAAAGCAATAATAAAAATCACGAGTCGTGTAAATAAAAAAAAATAACTTCACTATATTAGATAATAAATACAATTAAAAATTCATTTAATAATATTAGAGAATAACAATTATCATCATATAGTGGAAACAAAATGAAAATAAAATACCTTCATAAAATTGGGTATTATAAACTGGTTCTCAAAGAAGACAAAATTAATAACAAAAAATTATTAAAATAGTAAATTTAGTGGGATGAATAACATACTAAAATTTCAGCTGAAATCGAGAATGTTTGTCGAACCAACATCCACCACCAGTATCCAAAATATTTTTCCTATCTCGATCACACAACTACATGCATGCAACTCTACTTCTAATTTCTTATGCAAGGTTCGCTTTCTGATTTTAGCAAGATGAATGTTCATCGAACCCCAATGTGTGCTCATTTTTACCAAAATCTAGCTTTTGGTATTGTATTAGAGCATATGGACAAAATCAAGGGACAGATAAATATTTTCCTTTTAGCAACTTGTAGGGATTTTAAAACCATTTTCTTTTCCTTATTACTTCAATATGCACCAAGTCCATTCACAAGTGTAAGACACATCATCTTCTTACATTTTCTTTTCTTTTTCTTTTAATTGGTGTGAGCTCCCACTTGAGGAGGTATTCACCTAACACTTCAAGGTTCATAAAAGGAGCCTTTTGAGAATATGGAGAATGTTTGCAAGTACATGTTGTAAATAAGTTATATCAGTATGGCCACAATGAATTATGTCTAATGCCACTTAGGAATATCATCTTCAATTAACACATGTTGCATGTATTGAGATTGAACAACTTGGAGGTCTGTGAGGATTGTCCATAATTCAATTCACTTGCAAGAGGATTTGAAGAGGTAATTGTATGCATAAAATCATACACAAATTTACCATGGTGATTGTGAATCAACCCACCACAAGCAAAGCTCCCATTATTGGTAAAATGTGATCCATCGACATCGAGTTTGAGGCGTTTAGAGGGAAGATGAGACCAACTATGTTTCTCATGTGCATTGTTGATCCCTCTAGAGGCATTAGGCTAGTGTAATTCATCTACAAATCGTGAACTTGATTGTTTACCAAATTATAGAGCTTACCTCCCAAATTAGACTGATGGAAAATATAACCATTTTCATATCTTTCCAAAGAGACCACACCTTGAATCCAAAGAAGATAGACAATCTCAAAGTATATTACCAATATCCTTACTTGTCGAGTGTTAGAACTAAGTTGGTTTGAAGAACTATGACCTTATTTATTTTAATGATAACAAAATTATTTTGTGAGAACAATTTAAAATACTAATGTTATGATTAAATGTGCAGTTTCCATATCAAGTTTATTTTTAATGACATTATGCTGCATCATCTGATGATTGAATTAAGTTAAAGGAATACCAAGACTCCACTTTGATTTTCATATTCTAAGTTTAGTGAACACGCTCTAAAACATGTCTCAGTTATTCTGTTATTGCAAGCAATGCTCTAATTGTTTTGGCTATTATGAATTCAACAAGCATATGATTTCTCTGCCTCTAAAAAAACAAGTGATCATTTGTCTTTGATAATCACGTCAAACATTTGATCTTCTAACTCTGATAAAAAGTCAATATCCTAAAAAGTCATCGTTCTTAAAAGTCAAAGCTCTGACAAAATCCCCAAGTCAAATAATTATAACGTCGTAATGATTGAAGTCGTTGAAGGAAGAATGCAAAGGGTAAACAATATAGACATAGTTTAGATAGAAACATTTGTTCCCATGCTTTAACTACAAAACCAAAGAAATATATTAATTACAACTCTTATATTTATACACTCTAATTTTTACACATTTGTTCTATATTTTATTTTATCTCTACTTATCTTTTTCAATCATATTATCAATATATCATATTATTCACTCTATTTTTTATTTCTCAAAGTGTCAATTGATTGATTTATTTATGTAAACCAAACATTTTCCTAATGCTAAATAGTAATGTTGACGAGTTTGAATGTAAAACTAAAAAAATTTAGAATTTTATTCTTTTGAATGTATTGACTTGATATTTGTTTTTTTTTCGTAGATGAGATAATAAATACAAATAGAAATGTACGTCTACAAAAAATCTCAAATTTAAACTCGAGATATATATTCAACTTAACAATATATCATTTTATCAGTTGAGCTACAACCTACAGATCGATTTAATATATTTTTAACTATTAATATTTATAAGTTCTATTAGTCAATAAGATAATTATTATAATACCAAAAAGATATAATATTTTCAAAATAAATATGGGTCAAAATTCAATTCAAATTATTCTGTCACCAAGACATTAAATTTGGATCATAATATTTTGAACAACATTATGTCACACATTTAAGATACGTGCGACAGTTATCGTTATACTTCATGTTGGGAAAAAACTAGAAATAATTAGCAATAATTATCTCAATAATAAGGAATATTTTTCCCCACCTGTACAGATAAATGGTCAAACAGAAAATAAAGAGCAATAATAATTGGCAGAAAATTAAATATGAGACAAACACAATTTTTGGAAAACTTTCTCAAAGATAATAAAAACCACGGGACCTACAGTAAAAACTTCCACTATAATAGTTAATGGGTACAGCAAGAGTCTTCCTAATAACAATAGAGAATATCAATCAAGAGCTCTATAACAACCTTATAACAACCTTCCACTAAAATGGGTATCCAAAATAATTCTGAGAACCAAACCCTTGCTACACACCTGTTACCACCACTAGAATCAAACCCTTGTTTTTGTTATCTGGGAACCGTTCTTCTTCCATTGTCTTTCTGTATGTGTGTTATGTGTGTCTTAGGAATTTCTAAATCCTTTTATTAGGGTGAAGCCCATTAAAACCTTTTTTTTCTTTTTCTTTTTATTTCAATAATAATAATAATAATATTAATAAAATTGGTGGGTTCCACTTGAGGAGTGAGCCCACCCAACACTTCAGATTCACAAAAATAATATATAATGTATATTAAACTATAAACATCATTACATGCTTTTTTTTTATAATTGTTTTTAATAAATCATGTCAATTAACATTTACCTATAATCAGATTCAAACCCGGGAAAATGTGTGAAATAATGTTTTTTTAGTAAATAAAATGCCAAAAAATGATTGGAAGAATCAGAGTGTCATTGGAACCACTAATAAAAGTTGTTTATGCATGTTTGTCTTATTGATACTTTAAATGGTATCCAATTTTTATCCAAAATTGAAAACAGATAGTAAAGTATATGATTATAATCAAAATCAACCAAGTGTTTTATACTATTAATTACATCCGAAGTTATATTATCATAACTAAAATACAAGACTACACATATCATAACCAAAGTCATATTGATGTAATTCCAAATTTAGTAGGATGTATCATTGGACTTGTAATTCCATACCTCATTCCCTGCGAAAATGTAAAAAATTTAGGCAAAATGCTCGATGAAATTTGGAACTTGTAGACAAAATGTTCTCTATCTCGTGCACAAGTCTCTTTGTGGTGCAGAGAAGATATAATATCAATTAACGTGAGACTTCGGTACACTTATTATTACTTGATGGAAGAAACAAATTTATTATAGGAGGAAATATTTTATTATTACGTAAGTTTAGAGTTCTAAATCACTTGACACTCATAATTTTGTGTCTCAAATTGGTATTTTAATATCCACGTCCCTAAATATAAGCTCCTATTAACAAATCACAGGGAATTAAAAAGTTGGTTGTTATGTCAAATTTTTTAAAAATTGATATTGGTTTTACAATTTTACCTTTGAAGAAAAAGAATTAGTTAATATTTTTAATGTCTGTTAATAAGTGTCTTTAAAGGATTAAAAAATAGAAATTTAGTATAGGAAAAAACAAAATTTGACTTTTTAAAAGTTGAATACACAATTTTCAATATAACTTTTTTATATTTATATGTTTAATTAACAAATACTTTAAGAACACTTATTAACATTTTTCATATTTTCATTATAATATTTATTATTGATCGCAAAAAATAATAATAATTAAAGATACATAAGTAAAGAAATAATAAATGAAGTTAAAAATTAAAAAAAAAAAATATAAAAAATGACAAGAAATATGATTAAGAGGGTCTTATATTTAGATATACGTTAGTGAATTTTTAAACATTGTGAATTGAGTGAAAGGAACACACGAGGTGGGTTCGGTTGCTGAAGAAGTTGTAGGGACATATGTTAGGTTGATTGAATATGTTTAGGACTTCAATTTCCACGCACATTTATTATTTGCTTATATAGTATGAGTATTTAATCCACAAGAGCAAAGACCTAAACTAGCTTCAAATTTAAAAAACTCAACTATTGCTAAGAAATAATATAAAATGGAAGCATCAAGTAAAAATGTGTTCATAAATTCAAACACAATGTCTAACTTTGGTTTGTATTTGCACGAACGCATAAACATAATGTCATCATCTTCACTAAGTTTCTTTTGTTCCCATGCAATCGTGGATTTTAGGTATACATACATAGTGGTCCTTAGTTGAAACCACGATGGTTTTAGTTAGGATGGCACATGAAATGTTTTTCCAATGTCCATTTCGATTGAGCACAAAAATTATTGTTATATATATGTTCCCTTTATCCTTTTAAAACTAGTTGACGTTCACTTTCAATTCAAACTCCATCAAGAGACGTGGTGATTCACGGTACTTTGAGGCAAAATTATACATAATTTATTTAGTTAGTCAACTTCTAATAAATGAAGCCTCTTTATAGGAACATATGGTCCCTTCAGTGGTTTAAATTGATTAGGGAGATTTATTTCCTTCCGCTATCATATAGAAAATAAAAATATGTCAAACTCTTTAATTTTTTTTTTTAAAATCTTATATGTAATATGTGCAAAAAATTACTCATCACTTCATTACCCCATCCCGAAACTTTTCAATCCATCCATTTGAAAACCATATTCCAGATTTCCATTATCTTAATAGATATGTCGCAAAGCAAAAACCAATAATTTTCTATGGAGATGCAAATCTGATTTATTGTTGCCGAAAAGTTTCGTAGTTGTAATTGATATTGTGTGATATTTATTTTTCAATCGGTAATAAAATCAGTTGTTTTAATGTTTATTGAAATAATATTAATTTTTAGATTAAATTTTATTAATTTTAGTTATGAAAATAGTAGAATGTGGAGTTTTTTGTTAAGTAAAATTTTTATTTTTTGTAGAGGCTTAAGACAATTGTCTTTGTGTGGTATTCCTTTTAGGTCGGGCCTTAATTGTCTTCATGAAAACTTGTTCAATGAGAAAAAAAAAAAAAGAGTATTGGAAAAATAAAATCAAAATTAATGAAAGATGATTGTAGAAATAATAACATTAACTATGACAGAGTTACTTAACTTTGCTTGTATTCATGACCACTATTTTTTTGTTGTTGCTTATATTTATATTTGAGACTTAACGAAATATAATGGTCTTTATATATATATAAAACAAGAGTTCAATGGTCCAACATTTTGGTGCTAGTTTTTGGTCTACTTAACCCAAGGAATTCATTCATTTTTTTATTCCAACGGTTTAATTTTTAAAAATTATATTAAATTTTATAACTTTAATTCATACATTAATATTTTACTTATTTTTATTTTTATTATATCTTAAAATATTAATTTAAATATTTTAATTAATATTATTATATATTATTTAAATTTAAAATAAAATTGAACTTAAATTTTTATAATAATAATAATAATTAAATGTTAAATACATGACATAAATAATTAAAAATAATAAAATTAAATAATAAATTTAAATTTTGTTATTTTCGTGTCCAAAGCGCTCTCAAATATGCTCTACAAAATCTGCTTGAAATTGTTGATGACATAGTTTTTCACATATAGTTGCTTTAGTTGTTGAGATGTTACTTTTCATGTTATCATAGGACCATTATGTGTTTCGACAATAATATTTTTAAGACCAACTTGAGTAAAAAATTGCAGAACTTGACACTCGGGCATATGTCCACTCAATATTTAAAGTTCATAACAAGTAAACTCTCTTTGAGTATTCATTTGAGGTCTATAAAACATATTGAGATTGGTTGGTGGTAATGATAATTGAGAATTTTAAAATTAGAATGTTGATCTCTATTTTGAATATTCATTTGAGGTCTATAAAATATATTGAAATTGATTGATCGTGATGGTAATTAAATTTTTGAATATTAAAATGGTGATAATTTTGCATAAAATACAACCAAAATTATTGAAGATTATATTAATTAAGATCTATTTTTGCATATAACTTTGCTTATACTCAAGCCCATAATTTTTTTTAAAAGAAGTATAATGGTCTTTATATATATATATATATATATATATATATATATATATATATATATATATATATATATATATATATATATATGAAGTACAATGTCCAATATTTTGGTGCCATTTTGTGGTCTCCTTAAGTGCAAGAATAGAATCCTATTTATAGTTTTGTAACGGTACAACTTTTCTGTGTCACTTTTGGTTTATAATGAATCTTATTTTAACTAGCTAGTTAATCTATGGTGCATTCTCTCTTAATATGTGGTACAAAATATATATTTTCATTGATTGATTTGGTGTTACTATTAGTTAATTTAATTGAAGAAAACAAATGTAAAAAATCAACTTTTTTGCAAACATTAAAACCAAATATCTTATGTTTTATATGGACTAAAATTAAACATCTTACATTTTGTAAAGATTAATTGTATATTTAAACCTTAAACAATTAATTATTCAACCGTAAAAAATTAACAATGTGAGACATTATAGACTAAAATAAGAACTTAGTAATTTTTTAATACTTAATAAAAAAAAAATCATTTGACAAGAACTATAATCAAATTTATTACATTTTACAAATACTAACATATTTGAGTCTTTTTTATTTATTATTTAAAGTGTTATTACTAATTCAATTTCACTTTGCTATGAAGCACAAACATGAGCACTACTAACTCTCAAAGCCTCTGCATGGTTGTGTTGATGGAAGTGATGATCAAGTTAGTGCATTAATTTTTTACGGTATGTTGAAGTAGTTGTAAAGATTGTTAGACCTAGATGTATAAGTTTTATCTCATAATTAGATTGTTAGTGGTGTTTGCTTTGTTCAATTTAAATGGCATGGTTGTGTAATACCAAAGTGAATATGAAACTTCACCTCCACTTCAATTACAGTTCCAAGTTAGTCCTACCATTGATAGCATAAACAACACCAATCAATTTTTTTCCGACGAATATTAGTAATTGTACTTAGTTGAAACTGCTTGAATAACCGAGCTTAATTGGACTCACCAATTTGGTGTGATTTTTCTATGTGAGTCTCTGGTCCATAAAAATCATATGGAAGAATTTAAAGGTATGCTTAGTTCCACTTATTTGTTTAATATTAACATGGAATGAAGAGGTGGGAGACTTGCCAAGAATTATATAGAATATTACAAGTTTGCTCATTATGATTGTATATACATTATTAAAAGTCGTGTTGTTTACTTAGGTCTGGTCATGTGGTCTCACAATTTAAGTAAAAGAAAATGTTACTAAAATTTGAAAGGATAGTTATTGAATCTATGTTAGAAGGTGATTTGATAATTTTGGAGAGTTGAAATGACAAGGTAGTCACTAGCTCATCTTCATCAAATAGCAAGTTAACAACTAATTACTAATATTATTTATTAAAAAAAACTAAAAGCGTGACATATAATTTGGAGAAGAATCAAAATAAAAAAAGTCATATAAGAGATATAAATTTATCCAATAACATTAGTAATAGAGATTAATGGATGTGCAGTTTCAATGTAAAGTTATTTTACATTGACAGACAAATCACCATTTATCAAACATCAAATAAAAAACTAAAAATGAAAGTTATACAATTAATTGAAATGTTGAGGTTGTGTAAAATAACTTTACACCAATACTATATTCTCTTAATAATAATTTTTTGGAGGGTATTAACATTTGTAATCTTGCCTAAAAACATTTGTTACGTTAAATCTTTTAAATCAGTCAAAAAGAATATTAAATCTTTACTTTTTTCTCTATAATCTTAAATCTTTAATTAATATAAAAAGTGGTTCCTTTTTAAAAGTGAAAACTGAATAGAGTTTACAAACAAACAAAACGACTGAGAATCTGAAAAAACGACATTAAGGTAGAATACAACATTCGGCCGTTCACGCATCCAAGTCCTAAAAACGACAAAGGCAATTGTTCCCACGCCTTGGTTTCCGCTTTTAACCAAAACAAAACGCAACGCAACGCAACGCCAAAAAATAAAAAAAATAAAAAAATGGGAGTTTCAGAGAGGAACAACAACTATCATTACATAATTTCACTATTCATCTTCCTCATTCCTTTCTTTCTCGACAATGCACTCTGTATTCGATTCCCGGATCGGGTTACACAACCCGCCCGCGATCAACCCGACCAACAGCACTTGCAAACTGCCGTTTTCGCTCTCGGAAGTTTCTGGAGATCCGAAGCTGTGTTCGGGTGCTTACCTGGCGTTGTTAGGACCACTGTTGGCTATTCCGGTGGATCTAAACCTAATCCTGAATATCGAAGTTTCGGTGATCACGCTGAATCCGTTCAGGTTCTAATTTTCGTTTTTTATTTTTTTTTTATTTTATATTTTTCAGTTTTAGCGATAAGATTTTGTTTATATAGGCATTCTTACGTACTTGCATTATTGACACTCGAATCGCCTTGATTAATTAGTGAGTAGTTAATCTAATTTTTCGCCAATTTCATAATTATTTGTGTTTATTAGTATTATTAGTAAGTAGTTCCTAATTTGAATTAACTTTGAATTTAGTTTACTTTTCAATTATTTGGATCTTCACTTGTGGTGCACATGGATAAATAATTTAATTAGTTCTTTTGTATAAGCTATTTTTGTAATCATAGAGAAATTTTAATTTAACTATTTTTTGTATAATGTGGACGTGTCATAAGCTGATCCTATAAGCTCACTCAAACTCTCCCACACAAGTGTTTATGCTAGTAGCCGGTAGGTAAGTTCAAATAAGTTGTTTATAATCCAATCCAAATGTATCTTTAGTAAAAATGATTATAAGTTTTGAAGAGATTTTGAAATTAAGGTCAAGAACCTAATTACAACTGATGCGAGTAATTATTATTTAATAGACCCGTGATCCTTCACAAAGAATTCCCTAACATTTTTGTCCTAGCTGTATTAGCAAGTTTGATTTTTCCTGTACTTGGATTGTATGTAGGTTAGGTTGCCAAGTTAAATCCTAACAAAGCTGAAAGTCTGTTGTTTCAAATGAATGACATTTCCTAACAAAGCTTAGTAAAAGGCTTCATTAGGGATGCCATTTTTAGGCATGCGCCCGACCAATGTTTGGAAAAGTTTTGCATGCTTCTTAGGAATCTTCAAAGGCCATGGCCAGACTAGTGTATTTTATCACCTGGATTGACATATATAAATCTGGAAATGAATTCTCTCCATTGAGAATCTCATGTTTTCTACATGGAACCAATCTCTACCATTCAAACACCGCAATCTCATTTTCCTATATTATTAAATCCTCCCACTCTTGTATTTTTTAAGGGTCTAGATTTCACATAATCATAATGTCAATGTAGAGAATTCATTCCCGATTATAAGGACTGTGATATTTTCTGAGTAAATTGGAATCCTTGGTCCATGAATAGTCCAGGTTTCATTTAATTCTTTATTTGATTAAGGTAACAGTACAACATGCTTGAGCAAAATCCAGAGTTCTTGATTCTGGAATTCATGTATTGTAGACTGCTAAATATTGATATTTTTGTGTAGCATTCAACTGGTGGTGTGATTTGCTTTTTTTATACCATGAACGAATATTCGTTAGAATACTGATATGATGCGTTGAACATGGATGATTTTATTGGAATTTCCGTTATGGTTTGCAAATACAATGCAGGTTGAGTATGATCCACGGCTGATTAATTTTAGGAAACTCCTTGACATTTTTTGGTCAAGCCACGATCCCAGGCAGGTGTATGGCCAAGGTCCTGATGTGGGTAATCAGTACAGGTAGGAGGAGTATGATGCTAGCTGCACTGCTTCAGTTCTTTGTGATATCCCTTACATTCGATCTCATGCCATGTGCTAAGTACTAAACTATACTATACTTACATTCCAACAGATCTATTATTTTTGTTAATGGAACTGAAGAATCAAGAATGGCTTCTGTCAGCAAAGAACAGGAGCAAACCAGGTCAAGAAGCAGCATTGTGACTACTCAAATTCTGCAACTTGGAACATTTCACCCTGCAGAGCCAGAGCACCAGGTATGTTATTCCAAAATAATGTTTATGTATAATTGGTGTAGAAGATAAGCATTTTCTCCTATGTTTTGCATAGATCTAGGTATGAGTAACCTAATACAATGTTTTTTAAAAAAAAAATTAAGATATTGGCACAACAATGTAGTATTAAATAAAAAGATATTATAATTTTGTATGCGAAAAAAATACAATTAAGTTTATCCACTTCTGATCTCCCTAATCTGAATCTTATGTGTTCTCTAGCTTGATTGGTGAGTATGAAAGTCTGTTTCGCAGCTTTCGCAGTAATGGTTTTGGGGTGCTCAAGGTTGCAAGAGTGAGAATATGTTTGAGGGAGGCATTAGGTGAGAGCAGGACTTCAATCTGTTTCTCAGTGTATTTGAGTAACAATACTTTGAGGACAGTGGGCATCCATGGTGCAAATAGAAATAAGGATTATGCCAAAAATAGTACCTATTATGTATTGATATTGGATGAGTACACTCCAATTTTGGCTTAGGTGTGCATTTTTGGTTGAGCTTGAACATATTTAGCCCTAAATTCTACATTGATTAATAGATTTGTTACTGTGGCCAAAAAACATCTATATACCATTTTTTTCGTTTTATCGTAGACAATATCAGTAGTTCAATTTTACGTCAACTGTAGTAGGTGTAAAAAGTGCTTGTCAAAGTTCTCCCATTAGATCACTGACTGATATTGCATGTTCTGTTGTAAATACATGCAGAAATTTGAACTCAAGCAAAATACCTTCCTTCTTCAGTTAATTGGGAATCTGCCTGAAGAGGAGCTTGAGAGGTCAAACCTGGCAACAAAGTTGAACGGATATGTAGCTGAGCTTTGCCCTCCAAATATTCAAAAGCAAATTGATGCAAAAATCAATGAGATTATAAAAAAGGGTTGGCCCATTTTAAGGGAATTGTAATTCGCCTTTAGGGGAAGTTGCTCATATTAAAAAAAAATTGTCATTCTTTTGCCATGGTGCTCTCAGTGTATCTATAGGTTTGGTTCAGTAGCTTGTAATGTATCAGTTGCAGGGCTCAAAATACCAAATGGAGAATCAAGTATCAGTTGCAGGGCTCGAGATACTGAAAGGAGAATGAAGCATATGATTTTCGCACGGCGAGAATACGATTATACCATTTTGTTGTAATTATTGTAATTGCGATTGAACTAGAGTTTCAATGGAGTTTGGATCTCCTACACTACTTAAGGGTCCATTTACGAGAGAGAAAGAGAGAAAATATTTAGTAATTAAAATATTAAATGCACTATGTTTTATTTCTCTCATTTTCTCTCGTAAATGAATGGACTCTCGAGTATTTGAGAAGATTCCAACCCAGTCTCATTCACCCCATGGAAGGAAACATTTTTTACTTGCGCTCTCGTAAATTTATTTCCATTTTGCCATATGATGATGACATAAGATACGCTCGTAGGTTAAGCTTGACATTCATCAAGGTGAAGAATTTATTATGCTCGTACTTGTTAGATTCTTGGAGTTATGATGTTTCTTAAGAACTTCTTTTACCCCTAAAAAAGCAATGTTTATAATACATTTAAATTTTTACTTTTTTTTCTTAAATTTAGTCAACTCATTTCATTACCGATATAATTGGTGGCTAATGAAAATCACTAGGAGGAGGTAAGAGATAGATATTTATGCTAACTGATGAGTATTATCATTAGTTAGTTGCCTAGTAAAAACAGTATAAAATTTATAGTGTCTATAACTAAAATGATTTTACAAGCTGGAATAATAGAATCAAATTTTTTTCATAGTAATAGAAACATATTTTGACATGTTGGATATTACATTGAGTTCGTCATCAATAAATTGTTTACAATCAAATCAAATATGACACTTCTAAGACCATAAGCTAAAATTTAATTGAGAGCATGCAACAAACTCAAAGTTTCACCTTCTTCTGCTTGGAGTTGCATCTGCTGCCAATTTGTCCTTGTCACGACAAATCGACTTTGATCATCCTTTACACACATTCTTACTCACACATTCTTATTCTTTGATCATCGCAGAAAAGGATGATATTAAATGTCGTCAAAAAATAATTTTTTATTTTAATTTTTATAAAGGACTGAAACCCAATAATATAATATAAAAATTAATGCATCCGAAAAAATTTACAACTATATATAAAAATGGCTATTTATGACGAGGAGAATGTAAAAGTATTTTTCGATATCAAAGGCATTCTTTTTCACTAAACAGCAACTTGCTATCAACATAACAAAACAATTATTTATTTATTTTTCTTTTTCATTTTGACCACACTTCCTTATTTAAATTTAACATTGACGTTTTTAACTTTTATAGATCTGATAAAATCTTCTAATTAATTTTTGACGTTTTTGTAGAACAGTTGAAAGTTTTATTTTATTTTTAAAAAAATATAAGGAAAATGAATTTAATATATCATAATTTTTAACAAATAATTTTTCTATAGTTATTAAATAAAATATTAATAATTTATTTATTAACTTAAAAAAAATTATAATTTGGACGTTATTTAATTCTTCTTATTCTTTGATGTGAGTTATTATTAGATTGTAGCATCGTCTATGTTACATTTGAAGAAACCATGAGGGCGATTTTCAACAGAAAAAACAGTTGAGGAAATATATTTGGTTTGAGTCATGTTTAGCTTCTGAGCACGCTGCCACCAAGTGAGAAAATTGGTAGTTCGAAAGGCTACACCTTGCAATGGTTCAACCTTATCCGTCCAAAGTTTGGTGTTCCTTTTCTGCCAAATGCTTTGTGCTAACATGACAAACATAAAAAGTTATTCTTCATTTAGATGGTGCCAAAGCTGCCACAACAAAAAGTTTGGATCGGACTATCAACTTATAATTTTTCAATTAAATGTGAACCAAACCAATTTAATTAGGAATGGATTGAGTTGAAGCAGATGAACGTGTAATAAAAAAAAATACTTTTTTTATTTTAAAAAAATATAATTAAATATAAATATTTAAATATTTAAAAAATAATAAAATTATATCACAATATTATTTAATATTTAAAATACATTTATAAATATAATAAAATACTCAAATTAATTAAATTAGCAATAAATTTTTAGATATAATTTAACAAAATTAAATTTTAATTATATATTAATAATAAATAAATAAAAATATATGTGTCACGTCAATGAATTGATTGCACATATTTTCGAGTTCAAAATATTCTATTATCTAAACCGAATATAACTCAATAATCGAGTTAAAATTAAAATTGAACGAATTATATTTAAATAGTAAGTTGAATCAAGAGACACTTTTGATAAAAGGTTTCTTCAAGTTGGATGAAAGATTCTTCTCAAGCCTCCACATTAGTGTTTTAACTTTGGATGAAATAGGTAAATTTCATAACTTGCACAAATCTCCTAGGGATTTTTCAATTCGTCTTAATTTATTAAGTGCTCAACCATTTATATGCTCAATAACAATTAATATATTTAGTTTATTTTAAATATATTTATTTTTATTGATAAATCTTTTTTATTTAAAATCGAATGAAATACTAATTAACAATTTTAACGTATATTCTATTCTACTTATCATTTGTTATATTTATAGGTATTTTATCATTTTGTATTATTAATTTGAATTTTATAAATTGTATTAATATATTTAATTAATTTGAATGAATAAATATTGTTTTAAAAAAATATTTACAGGAAATAGAAAACTATTTAGAAATAGGTATATATTACAATTGAGTAACAGAAGCATAGTTTAAAGATTTAAAATATACATTTTTTTCAAATATAAATTTTCTTTTCTTTCAAGGAGACAAAATTGTATTACCGCATGTTACTTTTAAAATTAAAAGAGAATGTCTACTTTATTAGTCTTACTTATTAAAAGTTAAGAAAAACAATATACGACTTAGTGTTTGCACGAGATTTCTTTTGATTTAATTATTTCACCAAAAAAATTATAACTGCGAGTAAAAAATAACCACTTAATATGGTCGGTGTCATTAAGTAACAAGTCGCGGACCAGGTGAAACATGGTTCAATTTGAATTACGGGATTTATTTTTTAACACAACAACACTGAACCTGGACCGCAAGATTGAACTGAAATGAACGATTCAGATACATGAAGAAACATTGGTAACCTTGATCTCAATCCACTTTATAAATACCAAAAACATAGCGAGTTAGCTCAGTTTCATTTCCTCTCTCACATCATTTAACGGTGGCAAAGATAGATTCCGATCGGAAGAGAAAGAAATCGTCGATTTCGGCGGCAGAGGAGGAAAACGGAAAGCACAAGAAAGAAACGAAGATGTCTTCATCAAACAGACAAGGCGGTGGTGAAGTTAGGGCATCGCACATATTGATAAAACACGAAGGTTCTAGAAGGAAAGCTTCGTGGAAAGATCCAGAAGGTTACGTCATCAGGAACACTAGTAGGGATAGTGCCGTTGCTATCCTTAAGGCAATGCAAAACGACATCGTTTCTGGTAAGGCAACTTTCGAAGACATTGCTTCTCGTTACTCAGATTGTAGCTCTGCTAAACGCGGCGGCGATCTCGGTCAGTACTCTCTAAACTCTCTATCATAGAAACTTTTCTTTTTCTAATTTTTGTTTTCTGATAACTAAGCATTGTCTTGTAATTGTTTGAGTTTGTTTGTTGTGTGAGACTGTTTTTGAACTATTTGGGATAATTGTGTTAACCCTAGGTTAATTGAGTAAGTTTGAATACTTAGTGTTACTGTTATTGATCGATTTGTTAAATGTAAATATGTTATAAGAATCTTTTTTAGTTATATGTTAGATTGATAGTCGTAAGCAAAATTAAAAAATTGAAAGTAATTTTCACATCACATGAATCCACTGTTGCTAGAAAGATTACCAAAATTATGTGTTTGTTTGTCATTTGAGAACAGAATAAGAATTTAGAACTGAGAAGTTATTGATATTTTTTTCTTATTCACTTGCAAGCAATGGTTTGGGTTTTACTGCCTAAGAATAATAGGTCCAAGAATATGATTATCTACAGATTTTAGTTTGGTTAGTTGTGAGTAACCTTATTTCTTGTGCATCCTTTCAAGTCATATATTAAATGACAAAAGAAAAGTGGTTGGCAATACAAAGTTGACAAAATAAAGTGGCTTACTAGTTACTACACTAAGTTTAGGTAGTGATTCATTAGAATTAATTGGGATTCATGTCCATAATAGATGCACAACAGGGATTTGTATCGGTGGGGTTTTGTTTTGTATCAGATTGAGGTAGTATTGCCATGTATTGTAAGATATTAATAATACCTTGAGATTGACTAACTTGTTTGTTGCAAGCTTTTAACAGCTTACCTTATTTAACTCATTATGCTGCTTTTGTAACAGCAGTAACTTCATGTTACATCTCTCTCATAAATGTATCTGTGTGCACATAGTCATCATTTTGTGTTTTTATTTTTCAGATATATGAAATATGAAATTTTCTACATGGCAATCTTAATTTACAAAACACATATCATTTATATATATACATTAGTTCTCAGTTCTGAATCAAGTGTGACTTCAATGTGACTTTAACCAGTTTGTCAAAGTAATTGGTCCGGTCTTTTCTACAAGTAGGGGTGGAAGAAACAATGTTAGCCCCCAAGGGGGCTGTCATCCCCCAAATGTTTCTAAACCTCCCTTAAGTCTTTTGGTACTTTTTAAATAAGCTAGTTAAAAAAATTATTTTGCAACCCTAAACCTTACTATATTCTAGTTCCACCCTTCTACCAGTAAATTGGCATGACTGAGCATCACGTGGTGATGGTATAATTGTTGGACTTCTTGACGTTGTTATGATCTAATGGAAGTTAACATTAGCTAGCTGCAGGCAAATAAAATATTGTTGGAGTGCGAATTAAAGGGCTATAATTCACATGTCCATCAATACAGCTGATTTTTCAATCTGCTTGAAACTGAATTGCTAGTTATAAGGATAGATGTATCTTCATGAAATCAATTTCTCAAACTTCCTATCCTTTGTACCTTAATCTCATTTTGCACACCTAGATGCTAATAACACGTTCTTTTCAATTCACTTTCTTCCATTGATTGATATTTAGCTCACTCAGATCAAATTTATGCGTGACCCATTTATATTTCAATCAATACGAGGAAGTGCATTGGGAAGAGTGTTGAGGATTGGTTGTACATTAAAACATTGCATTCATATATAGAATGGAATATACGCATAAATTTTTTCATTTGAAATAAGATGATCACTTTCTTGGCTGCAGGTGCTTTTGGTCGTGGCCAGATGCAGAAGCCATTTGAAGATGCAACTTTTGCTCTTAAAGTTGGTGAGCTTAGTGACATTGTGGATACTGACAGTGGAGTCCACATAATCAAGAGAACAAATTGATTATTACACGGAGTAATCTTCATTTAGAGAGAACGGTAGCATTTATAGATGATTCTCGCGATTGTTGTTCAGCTTAAAATGTGTCGATATATTGATGATTTAGACATGACTGAGCCATGTTTTTTTGGATGATATATTATTTTCACAAAAACCTGTATCTGTATGCTTGTAATTTTGAAAGACATTCATGGGGCTTGTACTGTGTACTCTATTGTCTTTGGCAGGATTCTGTCGTGAATTCCATCACCACCAACTATAAACACGGTTCCATTGCTACCTAAGATATGCAACTAGTCTGGGATTTTTATACCAATATGAATACTTGATGGTAATTATTATGAGTCTTGGAGTTCAAATAATAATTTTATTAAGAGTTGGATGATGAATTATGTACTATTAAGATACTACTGAGTTTATTATTTATTGTGAAATTAGTGCAAGGATCGATTGGGTTAATACTATTCTCATGGTCTTCAGATAGTACTTGTAGATAAACTTCACCTAGCAACTGTATGTATTAATATTAAGATATTAAGAATTGATCGTTAAAGTTAGAGTTGTGATTGAGAGATACCCTTATGAGAGTTAGAGATGTGTGATTGTGTTGTGAAATGCATAATACCTTTGAGATTTATTGATTGTGCCACTACCATGAGATGCAGTTATTATGTGCGATGTTTGTTATGCCGCTGGTTGTCTAATGCACAATCATGGTGTTCGAATGTGTTATTAAATTTTGATTATTTGATTACTATAATAAGGTTAGATCATATTTTCCAAAATTAAAATGTTGCAATGTTTTCATCATCTTTTTTGTTATTATTATGCTATGAAAGTTATGGATGGGTACCATCGGTGGATGTACTTTATGGAAGAAAGACCAATTGAGTGGACCCAATCAACAGATATCTCACCAAACTGCAAAAAAGAAAATACATCCAATTTGTCTAAAACATACTACTGTCGATTTAAAGAACCGACAGACCATGTCAAAAGTCTCAAAACCTTGGACCCAATTGTAAGGCCACAATCATACCAAAATTTGGCCCACAGTTCCAGGCACAGCCACAAAAAACTTGGACTCTTCCCTGTCCTATTTCAATCTCCTCTCTGTTTCCATGTTCTTTACCGAGTTAAAAAAAGGTTTTATAGTTTTTACCATTGAAAAATGCAGTGCAAGTTCCCATTAGGAGGAGGCAATGAAACTGTGCTTAATTCACTAGAAGATATGGAAGATATATCATGCCTTATGTGGTCTTCCATAATCACAATAGTTTCATACCAAGAAGATCTACAATTGATAACATTTTAATTTTGCAGGAAACAACGATTCTCTAAATCTTATGTATGGAAAGAAAATCTTTATGATTTTGAAATTAGATCTTGAGAAAGCATATGATAACTTCAATGGAAAATCATCATATAGGCTTTAGAGCAATTACACTTGTCTATTAACATGATGAGTGAGATTATAAATGGTATTTCTACTACCTCAATAACATCAATTGCAATATATCTAAAAGAAATGCATTTCAAGCTTCGACAAGGATATATTTGTTGTGTTTTTAACTTGGATATGTTGGGTCAGAAAATTCAAGACATGGTTGATCAAGGGAGACGACGTCCCTTGAGATTTGTAAGAGGTAATGGGCCTAATTCCTCTCATATATCTTTTATTGGTTATCTTATTTTAGTTGTTGAAACTTCACTAGACCAAGTTAACATGATCAACGAGTTGTTGGATGACTTTTATCTTCACTCAGGACAAACAATTTAATCGGCATAAATCAAAAGTATTTTTCTCCAAGAATACTAGTCATGTCAATGCAACTAACTTGACTCAAGCTATTGGCATAGCTCAACATGATGATTTGAGACTCTATTTGGGAGCCCATTTGTTACACCAAAGGAACTCTAAGAATATCTTAATATTCTTGATAAAATCACGAAGAAACGTTCCTCTTGAAAAACAAGAATATTGTTGATGGTCGGAAGATTTACACCAGCTCAATCCCCTCTAACAAGTATCCCAAGTTATATTATCCATATAGCTCATCTCCTTGTGTTAATTTGTGAAAATATTGAAAGAATATGCAGAAACGTCATATAGGGCATCACTACTGAGCATTGAAAATATCACTTAATTTCTAAGGATGATATTCATAAACCAATGAGTGAAAGTGGATTAGGTTTGAGCACATAAAATGTCACTTAACTTCTCAAGCCTATTTTCGAAAAAACCTATGATTGACTTGAATGAAAGTTTATCATGGAATCCCTTAACATGTTAAGATTGTCTTTGATTCATCAAGTCTCAAAAGATTCATTCTCATATATATTTAATAGACTAAGATCTAAACTCACAAATTGAAAAACTAACTCTCTTTCATTTGCAGGTAGAGTCACCCTTGTTCAATCATTATCATCTAACATTCATGTTTATGTGATACAAACCATGTCAATTCCTAGTTCTATTTGTGACGAAACTGGGAGATTATGTCACAACTTCATCTGGGGTAATACAATTGAACAAAAAGTATACCATTTGATCTCTTGGACAATAATTTGCAAGCCAAAGCAAGAAGGTGGCTTCAAGAATTTCAAAGTCCTTAATCCGACATACATGACTAAACTTGTTTGGCAACTAATTGCGGACAAAGACATATTTTGGATTCAACTAGCCGAAATCAAATATAATTATGGTCCATTACGTAAAATAATGTGTGGCGAGTTATTCTTGATGATCATTCACCAAAATTTTGGAAGCATCATTGGATATTAGGTTGTGGAAAACTTTTTAACTCAATACCTCAAGCCATTCCGCCTAAAAAATATGAGATTTCTATATCGAGCTACATAAATGGTACAAATTAGAATTGGAGTAAACTGCAACAAATTTTGTTTGGGTCGATCTGTGAGATAATTTGATCTTTGAAGTCTTCAATTGATGCTTCTTCGAATTTCTCCACATGGTTGGTAACCGCTAATGACTAGTTTACTCTCAAGTCAGTTTTTAATAACCTCACAACTCATGAGACCAATATTAACTTGATAATATTGTTCACAGAGGTTTGGAATTGGCAAGGCCTAACTAGAGTTAGGACGACACTTTGGAAGATGATACACGTAAAACTCCTAACAAATGTTGAGAAATGTCATAGAGGCATGGCCTCCAACGAACTTTGTCAGCATTGTTTCTCTACACTTGGGACCTGTATACACGTTATGAGGGATTGTGAAGATGTTCAACTACTTTATAATAGAGTTATTAAGCCTAAATTGTGGAATAAATTATTTAGCATTGATGCGTATGGTTGACTTGAATGGAATCTTAATCACAACAATATTGGTATCCATTTAGCATGGAAAATGTTATTTGGTGTAGTGTTAACGAAATCTGAAAAAATCGAAACTCTTTAGTTTTCTCCTAAAATACAAAGATGAGGAGTGATTTGTGGCATTAAATTTCTAACCAAGCTTACTTTATTCATAACTCTTTGATCAAGAGTAAGGTTCTTAAGCATAACTTGAGTAACCCTAATAAAAAAACATGATTAAATCTTGTGTGGAGGTTATGAAGATAAACGTTGATGGTGCTCACACCCATATTTTAAAACTGTATCCTTAACCCCTTTTACATTATCAAGAATGGTTATACTCAGTTTAGTCTCTTGTTTATCTTTCTCAAAGAGATTATCTCTATATTGCATAAGACGAATTTGACATAGTCACTTAGTTATTCTCCAAGAGAAGCAAATAAATATGCTTAAATTCATTTTTTATGTATAACGTTGGACGTTATTATTCTTAATTTTCGTTTTAGTTAATATAATTTATTTGTGATGATAAAATAATAATAAAATACATAAAATTGAAAAATAACAAATAAAATTGAACCTAAATTGAAGTTTTCCCCTATACCATTCCACCATTTGAGTTTGTCGGTATAAAAGTGAGTAAAAATAATTTCATTTTTCTTATAATTTTTTTCATGTTTTTCGATACACAAGTTACACTCCGAAAAACTTGAAAAAAGTTTTTCGATACAAAAGACCATTATCAAAAATCTTTTTTAAAGTTTTTTGGAAGTACTCGAAAATTTATTTCAACCTTTCCAAAACATATACAATACAAAAAACTTTTTTTGACATTTCCGAAAGTTACCGAAAAACTTCAAGCTACAAAATTTTTTGAAAATTATTTTTAATTTTAATTTTTTTATTACTTTGTTATCTATTTAAATTATTTTTTAACTCAATTGTTTTTAAAAGATGTGTATTGAAAAACTTTTTTACTAGTTCTCTAGTACATGTGTTTATTGAAACACAACTTTTTAACTTTTTTAATGATAATTTTAAAAAAGATTTTCAATAGATATATTTTTAAATTTCTTTATAAAAAATTTCTAGTAATTTTCGAAAATCTTGTATCTATCGAAAAACTTGAATTATTTAATAGTTGATAAAATAGTAAAAAAAAAATCAAAAGTAAATTTTAAATTTTAAAAAATTTGTGGAGATATGTCCAAATGCGAAAGCATAGAGTAAAATTTTGAAACCTGTTTATATTGAGGCCCAAACTATCCGCAAAACCAAAATAACTTTAAATTGTTATTATATTTTTCATTCATAGCATTAGTAAATTATTTATTCTCAATTTTGATTTGCCTTCTTTGTTCTTCGTCGTCCTCCTCCTCATATATGTATGTATTTAATTTAATCTCGAGAACCGAAAACAGAGACACTGAAAATATTAATAATTGTTGAGAAGAAAAAGAATAATGGGGGAAGGTAGAGAAGGAGATTGGGAGTGCAGTAGTTGCAACAACAGAAACTACGCTTTCAGATCATTCTGCAATCGTTGCAAACAACCTCGTCTCCTCGTTGATAACAAAACCCCTGCTGATTCTAAGTGGCTTCCTCGTATCGGCGATTGGATCTGCACCGGTTAGTCTCTCTCTCATTTTTTGCAACAAATTTTTGTGTGTGTATCATTTGTTTATTGATAATTTTGAATTTTCTCTTTTGGATTAATTATTCATGTTTATGAATGTGATTCTTAAATTGAGTGGTTTAATTTTTACTTATTGGAGATTTGTTGAAGGGATAAGACAAGAACCAGTTTCTTCTATTTTTATTTAGTACTGTTAAGTTGGTATGAGTGAGTGGAAAATGCATCAATCAAATCGAATAAGAGACTTAGCATTTTGTCACTTTTTCCCATATGGCTTAGTTTACTAGTGTTAGTGTGGCTATTTTCTTTTGCAAAGTGGATTTATAGTAGTTGGTATAGTTTCATGTGTGGTTTGGGGTATAGTTCATGGTGAAACTTTGCTTATTGTAATTTCACTAATATCCCAGGTGTTGTTGTCAAAAAGTGGCAATAACGGTGTTGTAGCGCTATAGCATAGCGGATTTTAATGAATTTGCTATGAAAAACGCTAGCGGGGCTATCCTAGTTTTGCTATTCCAGTTTCCGATAGCCTATGAAGCACAGACCTCGACACTGTCACAAACACAGACATGTTGACACTAATGTCATAAAACATAGGACACAAACACCGATATACATTAATTTATTATAATTAAATAATGTCTTAAGTGTCGTAGTAAATAAATATTTTTTGGGGACACTTGTTTGAGGTGTCATACGAGTGTCATTAGACTCACTTGTCGGACATGGCGACAAGTCTATTCTCAGTGGTGTTTGTGCTTCATAGGTGGTAACTGCTGTAGCGACAATAGAACAACAAAGAGAATTTTAGGGTTTTAAAATAATAAATTTAAAGAATCTGCACTGCCAAACATTAGCTATTTTTATGATAGAAAAACTGAAGAGTCAATGAGTATTACTCCTATATAATATATTCACCATAACATGTAAACCTTTCAATATATAACCTATTGTCTGCCTCCGTTCCATGTTCTATTATATTCAACATGCCTTTAGTTATATAAAAGTAACTTATTTAAACTGTTATGCGGCTTCTGCTATATGCTCGCAATGCTATCTGCTATTTCAACTGATATGCGGCATTCAACTATTTTCTGCAATCCGCTATTGATAACACTCCCAACTTTGTGTATTTTGTTTAAGAAGTTAAAACCCTATTACTCTCAAGGACAGAGGTATGCCATCATGTATTTGAGCTGTATTTATGTCATAGATGTATAGGTTTTCCTACCTGTTTATGGTAAAATGATGCTCAAGTTTAGCTTGGGATGGGATTTTATGGTCTATGATCTTTTGTTTCCAATTGAGATGAAGATCTTGGTATCAACTAGGTTGAGATGTTTGTGCTTTTTGTATGTGTATTTTGTGTGGGATGGACGTGTTGGTGTGCGTGCGACGTGTTGGTGTGGGTTCCTTTTCCTCTGGCTCCTGTGTTTGTATGCAATGGAACAATAGGTTGCACTAACAACAATTATGCATCAAGAGAGAAGTGCAAGAAGTGCGGACAACCAAAGGAGGTAGCGGCCATGCCAGCAATTGCTATGACTGGAGCATCTTTCCCCACTTATCCACATTACTTTTCCAGGGCACCGGGAGGACCAGAACAAAAGATGAATTTTGGATTGATTGGAAACGGGGTGCCACCGCAGTTGCTGAATTTGAATTCTAATTGGCCTGTTACTGGAGCAGAAAAGTTCGGTATCCATCCAGTTTCCCTATGGCTACCAGGTGGAAATTATAATTCTGGACATCCTTATGAAAGTTCAACTAGTCAAAACACATCTAATTCAAAAGGGTGGCGCAATGGAGACTGGATTTGTAACTGTGGCTTCCATAATTACTCCTCACGCTCGCAGGTATGATCTTAAATTTTAGATCTAAAGGATGTTTGGCTACACAAGTAATCATGTATTCATTATTTTTCTGATTCAATGTTGAAATAATTTGCAGTGCAAAAAATGCAATGCTTTTCCACCAGGTATGGCTTCTTTCCTAGGTGTAGATTGTAAGTGCATATTGCGTAAGCTGTATCTTCTATGTACAGATACTATGCTTTGTTGTCCGGTGGATAATCTCCCAATCTTCCCGGGACTCTTTAACATAGATACTTTTCCTTATTTTGGTAGCAATTGATGTTAAACTTCATGCTGTTTCCACTTTTTTTCGGTGTTAAGCACTAGGCACAAAACGGTTAGCTTCTGAAGAATTGGTTTATGACTTGGATAACAAGAGATTGAACGTAGGACCTGTAAGGATTTTGTTTCTTTTGTTACTTTCTGATCCACTGACCACCGCTTTGGTTTTTCATTTACATTGTCTATTTTTTAATAATATTCTTCTGCTCTTACAATCTTACATACAATATTTCTTTTTTTACAGACAAATGATCAGCAGCAAACGTTTTCCAGTTTAGAGCAAGTAGTAGGGACCAGTGCAGAACCAAAACCTGGACTCTTCCCTGCTTACACCGCCAGCATTAACTCTAGTTCAGCAATGCCCCCGTTGTTTCCACCTCAAGTTTCTTCTGCCGCACTCCTTGGAAAAGGGTAAATAATTCTTCTCCACTGAACTTCACGCATTTGTGCCCGTACACACACACAAATATCAGGACATTTGTATCTTGTAGTTGTACATCTTATAGGTCTTCAATGACATTGTTGTACTTTCATAGACTCAAAATTTAAATTCTTTGACCTATTTGACATTTTAGAGCTAAGCAATGGAGAAGTGGTGATTGGATGTGCACAAATTGCAACAATCATAATTATGCTTCCAGGCTACAGTGTAACAGGTCATTCTCATTATGAAGGCAAAATTATGCTAGTTATTATGAATCCATCATGTATGTTTGCATCTGTTGTCACTGTTGAATAATCACTGTTCCATTATTTGCAGGTGTAAAACACACAGAGTGGCACCGATGCAACCTGTCAATGCTGTGTAATGTTGAATTCAGTGGTAGTATCTAGTTTTGTTGCTTGCCCTTGTTTTGTTGAGTTTTGTTTTTAATCTATAGCATGTACTTTGCCAGCCAAATGTTGATATTCTCAAGAGATTAATTATTTTTCAGATATAAGACATAAATGGTCCATGCTTAGAAGTGGCAGTGTATTTCTCAGTTTCCAAAAGTTGTATGCTTATTATAAATACTTTATTCAATACAATATACATGATTTTAGGGGAGTTGTGATTATTATGTTCACTTAGTTTGTTCGTGCATCCATCCTTCTCAAAGTTCAGTTACTATATTGTTACAATCTTTTGGTTCAGTAGTGTATTAATTACTCATCACTTGATGTTCCTGAACTCATATGCCCAAATTTAATCATTGGCGTTCACTGAGTTTCAATGCCATTTGTCAATGACTGAGAACTGTAGACTTGCCGAAAAATTTGCATGGCTTGTCCAACTTCTTGTTAGATGCAACCATGGTTTTAAATTGTTCTCCACAAATGCAGATGCGGTCCCAAACTACAAGGTTTTGAGCTCTCCTCAATTGCGTTGTGACTACAATTCCATGTTAAGAGACCGTGATGGGAATAAATCCTCTATTTTTTTCTGTTTTTAAATCTACTCCCTTAAATCTTATATCTTCATTCATTTGATTTCTCTCTCCTTTTCAATGATGTTAAAGTTTCAATGAACTTTCATGTCACATGAGAGTATCCTTCCCCAACCATGATGTAGCTACTCAATAAATAGCAAAATATCTACTGATATATTGATTATATTTAGTCAACCCGTAGAAAACAAAAAGTGTTTGTACCCAAAATGTAAAAAGAAGAAAACTAAAGCTATTATCATTGCATCTCTCATTTAACAAAAATCATTGTTTATGCTCATAAATAGTTGTAGTATTGTACATACATTCAAATTACACCCAATATTTTGTATGCACAGTGATAAAAGAGAAACCAAATTCTCAATGGTTTCATGATATTCAAAACTTAAGATCAGGAAGATCCCTTCAATACATCACCAGGTGACAGTAGAGGTGAATCCAGCTGATAAATATCAAGTGCAGGGCCCACAAACCTAAACAGTATCCAAGCTCCAATCATGATAAAGATTGAAGCATATGCAAATTTATTAAGCCAAAAGAGAGCACCTTTCTCTCCAACATAAAGCTCAATTGCCTTCTCAGTTAAACTCATATCCTCCCATTTCTTAGGAGCAGCCTTCACCTTACTGGCTTGCTGCATACCATTTGAAACAGCTCCATTTTCTCTCTGTCGTCTGGCTTGTCTTCGCGATCTTCTCCGTATCCTTAGTTCAACTGGTTGTTCATCTGTTGGTGCTTGAACTGAGTCTGTTTCGTCGTTGTTGGTCTCAGTGTTACTACTACTGCTGTTGCAGGTGATGATGGAGTGAAAAGTGAGGGAACTGTGAGGTTGAGGTGGGAGGAAATGGTTGTGTCTGGTAGATGGTAGTGAACATGAACGTCTAGTGAGAATGATATTGATGAGGGAAGGTGAGTTTGAAGAGAGGGAAGTGGTGTCCATCTCTCTCTCTCTTCTTTGTTGAATGAATATGGCTAATGGTAATGTGTGGTTATATTTTTCTTATCCCATTTAGTTATCTTGTCTTTGGGCCTATAGATAATTTGGAATATGTACTACATCATCCAAAAGTAACTTGGTTTGGACTTAACTCTTGAACTTTTGTGTTTGTAATAATTGATATGAATTGCTCTCTGCACCCCCTGCCTCCAGTTTCTAGTTTCCATAACTTCATTTTTAAATTAGGTAATCAATTTTGAATAACGTGGAACATATATCTGAATTAATAGATATCAGATTTAATCGGTTTTGTTTGATTTGGATTTAAAAATGAAAAATCAAACCAATTTAATTAATATTTCGATTGGATCTTTAATCTTTCTTACACCTCTCTATATAGGATAACACTCAAGAACCAGAAGTTTAACACCTATTTTGGACAATAATGTCTAGAATTTTGATTATTTTTTTTTTATATTGATATCTCAAAATTTATTTTCACAACTTTGTTTCCACTTTCAAGTGTGCTCCTAGTATATTTAATTAAATTGTTTTTTTTAACAAAAATTGAAAAACATTAATATGATTTTTTAGGGTAAAATTTAGATGAATTAAATCGTAAAATGTCATTAGGGTTACATAATGTTCAAGTCTCAAAGTTGTCCTTATACTAGAAGTTAAACTAAAACCAATATCCCTTTGGGTGGTAAGTATCAAACGGCTGTCCCTTTGAGTCGTAAGGATATGACATGAATTAAATATTAGTCTAATTTCAAATATAAGCTAAAGAAAATTAATGTATTTAATTTAAAATTTAAATCAAATAAATATATTAAAAAAATTATTTGTATTTAAGACTAGAGAAAATACTTTACAGATAAATTAACTTTTATTGGAATAATGGAATTATATTTGACTAACCACGTGTCAATGAGCTTAATAAATATAGAAAAATGAGCTTAATAAACCTTTATTCAAATTTCAAAAATACAAATTTTTCTCTTTTCAAATTAAAAATACTATCTTTTTTTGATCAAGTACCCTACTAAGTCACATGTCAACATCATATCAAAGTTCATTTACCGGAGAAACGAAGTATTTTGGAAGGAAAAGTGGAAAACCACAAAGTTGTGAATATGATTTCAGTTTATTGTAAAATAAAAATGACAATTTAATTTAGCATTTTGTTTTCTTCATTTCTTCCTTATGCACACATCTCTTTCATAATTTGTGATTCATTCAGTGTAAATTAATTTTACACAATATTTTAAAAATCAGTTTGATGATCAATTCAATAAAAGTATAGAATTAGTGAATTATTAGTTAAACTACAAATGATCAATTCAATAAAAGTATAGAGTTAGTGAATTATTAGTTGAACTACGAAGTCACTGATCGAACTACATGACTGAATTGGATTAAACAGAATGATTCAGCTATGTGAATCGATACCTATAAAAGAAATATTTATATTGAACTAGAATTGATAACATGACTCAATCTTTAAATAAATTTTAAAAATATTTATCAGGTATAAAATAACAAAAACAATATTTAAATTTTTTTAAAAAAAATTAATATATGGGGACACTTTTTAATTCAATTAAATATATAAATAAAATAAAATGATCGTTTGTAAAATAAAATCATAAATTATGGTGGCGTTCTAAAATTGGTTTGAAATGTGTGTATATATTATTAGAGACATTGGCATTGGCTGAGTTCAACTCCTCCTTGTGCCCCTTTTAATTCATTTTATTTAATTTAAAGTCAATTTTTCACGAAACCAACCAGGTTTGAGAAAATTGTCGAGTCACCAGATTTCATCGGTTTAGACTGATTTATTTTGGTTCATACCGGTTTGAGTGCATGATTGGTTTGATAGGTCACTCTAACTGCTCACCTCACTGATTTTAGGTCGGTTTCGTACGGTTTTCAAAATACACATTTTACAAAGTGGTATGAGGTACTTATTAAAAAAGACATGACATTTGAAAAATTATATTTATATCTTTAATTTCGTATACTTATAACTTTAAAATTTTATATTTATATCTTATGTTCAAAATAAATACCTATTTTTTTAATAGAGACTATCTTTTCTAATACTAAATTTGATTTCTCTGAATTAACATCTCTTCTTCACATCTACCACTGTGAGTATGTGAAATACCAAAGTCCAAATATTATAATTTTGAATTTTCATGTTAGAGTATTCTTGATGTTTAAGTTTTGTGATTGACTGATTTAGGAACTCAATTTATTTGAAATGATTGATTTACTGATTTTAAGAACTCATTATCTACTAGGATTTAATTTAATGTTAGAGCTTCAAATTTTAGAAACTCATTACAGATTTTGTGATTTATGATGGTACTATTTGATCCAAGAAGTATAGATGCTCTTGACTCTAAAATGATTGGTTTTTTAGTTATGAAATATCTTCAAGAATTTTTTTCATTGTAAAGAGTCCTAAGGATAATTCAAATAGACGTTTTACAGCTAATGGGTATGCCAGAGTTTTATCAAATAGAGAGAAGTACAATAGAGATTGACTTGTTTATTCGAAAGAGCTTGAGATAAACATGTATCATGTTAAAAATATGACCACTTGGTTTGAGTTATGTCAAAAGCTTAAAAAGGTCAAATTATTGATAAAACTACTTAAAGATTAATTGTGAAAGAAGAGGAACATTGGAAAAATGTTTTTAAAAAAATTATTTTTCTAGTGAAATTCCTTGCTAAACATAGTTTGGTCTTTTGTGGTTCTAATGAGAGATTCTATGACATAAAAATGAAATTTCTTTTGGTATAGTCGAATGTAAACCAATTGTCCAAAATCATGTTACATGTATTACATATGATAAAGTACAATTTCATTATCTTGGGTATAACATAGAAAATGAGTTAATACTTTTGTTTGATTTTGCAATTAAAAATGACATTGTTAGAAAAATCAAACAAGCAGAGTATTTCTCAATGATACTTGACTATACTCCTGATGTTAGTCACCAAGAGAAAATTTCTTTGGTAATAAGATATGTTGATATTTCTTCAAACTCTACTACTATTGAGGAATCTTTTTTAGGAAGACTTGTATTGTTTTCCTAATACAATTATTGCATATAGAATTTTGTTGATAATTTCCATGACAATTGCTTTTGCATAAAGAAGTTTTGTAAAATTGAAGTTATTTGAAGTCTTACTTGTAGTCTACTATGGATTAGCATTGATAGTAATTAAGAATGATCTTTTGGAGACAATACAATATGAAGATTTAGTTGATGAACTTGCTTCAAAAAGTGTTAAAAAGATTAATCTTTTTAAATAGCAAGAAGGTTAATATTAGTTTCATGGTGTTATTAACGATTTACTTATTTTGATGAATTTAAATAAAATAGTTTGATTCTTTTGTATTTCATTCGATAAAATTATAATATTTTGAAATAACTTATATTTTTAAAATTGAATTTTTTTAGATTCATATAAGGCCTCCAAAAATATTAAGACATCCCTATACACTGTCATGATCATTAGACTCATTAAATTAACATTTTCTTCAACTTTCATACCTCTAAAATTTGAGTCAAGCAATGCATAACTATCAATTATGTTTAATTTCAAACAAAATTAATTTAGTATTTTTGACTTTTAATATTGCATAATCATATTTACTGGCTACGATCAAGATTGATTCCCTTTGTGGCGGGAACTGCACTGTATCTTTGGAGCAATCTCATTCATCCGATTAATTTAATGCTCTAAAACAAATCATATGGTCAATACTTCAATTTTATTTATTTTAATTCAAACTTAAAGACATATAGATGAATTTTCATTTCCACAAATCTTTTTCACTCAATTCATCGCGTGTGACCCACATGTCATTGTCATCTTCCACACCTCCATCAACTCTACGTCGTTGTCGTCTCATGTACTGTCGTCGATGGTCAATCTACTAGCAAAATAGAGCCACACATTTTTAACTCAAAAATAGAGAGACGCATGGTTCATTCATTATTATATACTTTTTCTTTCATTTGATTATTTTATTCAATTTTTAGGTAACATCATTTGGATAGTTTGATCAAACATGTCATCTTTAACTGTTGATTGGAAGCCAAGAGTTGGAATGAAATTTGATAATATAGATGTGGCGTATCCATTTTGATTTACATATTGTGTACATGTTGGTTTTAGAGTTAACTAACATTATACGAACAATAATAAAGACAACACTATATCATCATGTAGACAGAGAAGTATGATGTACGACGATGTTGGTTATCTTTCACAATATTTTCAACGACATTTATTGGAGAGTCTGTTGTTCTTTTCACGCATACCAACTTGATATAGAAGGACAAATCATAAATGTGTTTTGGTGTGATGCAACTATGGTGTTGGATTACAGGTATTTTGACGATATTGTGTCATTGGACACTACGTATTGTATCTACCATGCTAATCGACGATTTGCTTTGTTTTTCGATTTCAACCACTATAGGGGTTTGACCATTTTTGGTACAACGCTATTGTATAATGAGACAATTGAGTGATTTAAGTGGTTGTTTGATACATTCTTAAAAGCACACAACCATAAAAAACTAAGAACTTTTTTTCATTGACCAAGATCAAGCAACGGTCGAAGCATTGGCTAAAGTGATATCAGAGACTCAGTATGTTTAATGCACATGACACTTATTACAAAATGGAATTAAACACCTTGAGAACTGAATGAAAGGAGGAGGTTATCTTTTAAGATATTTCAAGAAATACATGTATGATAATCACATTGAAGCATATTTTGAGACATCTTTGACGAATTTGATCAACCAATATAATGTTCATGAAAATAATTGGATCAAATCAGTGTATGCTATTAAAAAATATAGGTTGCGTGTTACATGAAGAAAGCATTCACTCTTGGCATGCGAAATATCCAACTAAGTAAAAGCTTGAATGCTCACTTCTGAAGGTGCAAATACGAGAAATGGGTTGATTTATGTTTGACAAAGTTGATAACTTTTTGCTAATTTGATGAAGGTTGGTTGGTTTATATGAATTGCTTGGATAAGAAGCAATGAGATTCAGACAAGTGTTTCTCTCTTTGCACTCTAATATGAATTTGGAATTTGAGCATGAGTTCTTCTGCTCTCTTTTGATTTTTGATAATTTTCTTCTTCAGCCTTGAGTATCTATTTATAGTTAAAATTTGGGTTTCAATTCAATCTTTGTTTAATTCTAAATTGTAACTTGTTCATATTGACTTTGTAAATTTGTCATGTTGATTATGTTCTTAATTTGTTTAGATTGAGTTTGTAAATTTTCAGATTGATTATGTTTATATTTTGTTGTAGATAAATCTTCTTCAAATCTTGACCAAATCTTCTTTTAATCTTGATTAAATCTTCTTCAAATGTTCTTTAAATCTTCTTTAAATCTTGACCATATTTTCTTTTCAACTTGATCAAAGATTATTTTCAATTATAAATATGAATCAAATCTTATTTTAGATTTTCATCAATTATAAATTTGAATCAAATCTTATTTTAGATTTTCTTCAATTATAAATTTGAATCAAATTTTATTTTAGATTTTATGCAAAAATATGAATCTTCTTTCATACTATTTGAAGTATAATATATTGTTCTCATAAAATACTTGTTATTATCAAAACTCTAAGTATAAAATCAATTTGATTCCAATAACTTTAAATCTTGAATGAAACCAAATGTAGATGTTATCCAATTCTTCAAGTACTTTGAATGAGTTGTTGAAGAGAAGAGAAGCAACAAGTTGAGTTGTGAGTATCGTCCTCATAAAAGCTTGCAAGGTTAATATATTATTTGTCGCCAAAATTGATACAAATGGGAAAAGTACACACACACAATGTATTTGAGTTGTTTCAAAATAAGTTGAAGTTATTCTTAGCTTTATCAATATTAGAGATAAATGAGTCTCACTCTTTATATAAGTATGTCATCATTGTGGTCAATCATGAAGGATCTTGGACATTGTAATTTTATCGTGCTTTAAAATCAATTACTTGTTGTTGTAAAAAGATTGAAACATATGGCATACTTTGTTCACATACGCTGAAAGTGTTTGAAGCAAATGATGTTAAGGTCATTTTCGAGAAGTATATTTTAAGAAGGTAGACAAGATAAGCTTGTCGTACCATCGTGCAAGATTTTAGATTTTAGGGGGGGGGGGGGGGGGGGGGGGGGG
>JBBPBT010000347.1:9519793-9530848 GCA_037974875.1 Cicer bijugum
AACCAATGAATTCACTACAAGAAAATAGACATATACCTACAATAGTTTATAGTAATAAAATTAAAAATTGTAGGTATAGATAAGTTATACTTACATATAAACAATTTATTGTTGGTATAGGTATCTTATACCAACCGTGACATAAATTTGTTACTAATTGTTATAGTTACACAATTAAATTTGTGGCTATAGACATCAAAATTTAAAAATTAATATTTTTAAAGCAGTCAAAATCTTAATTATTTGTGAAAATAATTTTGTACAAATTTTTACTTAATGTAAGCCAAAAAAATTTCAATGGAGGCAAAATCCTAATTTTTTTAATGCCTCCAATTTCAATGGAGCAAAAATCTTAATTTTCTAAATGGAGGCAAAGTTTAAATTTTTGTAATTGAGCCAAAATAAAAATTTAATGGAGCCAAAAATAAATTAATAGAGCTAAAATGTAAATCAGTAAACCATAAACCCTAAAATCAAATGTTTACCGCAAAAAAAAAAAAAAATTGTCGCTATACCGTATAGCCACAACGAAAATTCGTAGGTATTGAGTAATTATATATCACAAAACAAAAATCCATCGGTATAGGTAATTCATGCCTATCCCTACGGTTTTTATACGTTCACCTAAAGATTTTAACTGTCACTAAACGTTAAATTTCTTGTAGAGATTGGGGCATAGGGAATAGTTAATTTCAATAATCAAGTGAGTGGATTTAAGTTGTTAATACATTTCAATTAAGTAAGAATATTGGCAGTACTTGTTTTCTTCTAAATCAGTTAGTTGCGTTTCTATTCAAACATCATATCATTGTGGTTTGTTGTTGAGAACAAATGAGAAATGCACGGTTCAATGTGATAGAAATTATTTTAAACTGAGTTTCAAGTCCACAATTCTTGAGTCCCATCAACAGGTTGAAATGACAAATTCGAACTTTTGTTTAATCTAAAGTACTAAAATCTTCCTGTTTTTGGTAACATTTTTCAATGGAAGAGACACCTCCTCAAAAGACTTGAAGGTTTTAATGATTACTTGATGAATATTCATAATGAAAGATTGATCCAAATTTAGAATGATATGGGCGAAAAATACAATACGATAGTAGCTCATGAGGAGAGTTATTGGTTTCAACAATTTAAGAGTAAATGAATGATGTTTGGAGATCAAACTACCATTTTTTTTGCATGTCAACTCTTTGACATTGAAAAAAGAACCAAATCTCAGTGTTTTTGGATTAGACTAATGCCAAGATATGTGATGATGATGATAAGATACAAATTATGGTTATTAAATTCTTCTCAAATTTATATACATCCCACTTTTAGGACATCTTTTGTAATAAGTACTTGTTTTCTTACTATTTTGGATATTCACAAGACCATGTTGAAAGGATAGTTACTTTGGAGGAGACAATAAGTTCTTTGTTTAGTATGAGAAATTACAAATCATCTAGCTCAAACGGATACCATTTCATTTTTTTTTAAAAGCCAATGGAAAGTGATGGGTCAATCCATTCACAAGTTCATGATTAAGTGCCTTTGAGCATTCCTACAAGATAAGGAAGTTAAACCAAACTCTTCCCACTTGGTGTAATAGAAGCTATAAAATAATTTCAAAATTTATTGCTCCTAACTCAAAAAGATTATGCCATATGTGGTCTCCCAAAATCAAACTTTCATACATGGCATATCTATTACTAACAATGTCTTCAATTTGCAGGGAGCAACTCACTATATGACGCTATATGACGCATATGCAGGGCTAAAAGAATTTCATGGTTTTAAAGTTGGATCGAAACAAATCTTACAACTGCATCGAGTGGCGTTTTACCATAAAGACCTTGAAAGTTTTGCAGATCCCAACTAATATCTAAAATGTCATCAAGAATTGCATGTCTACTACCTCTACGAATATTAATTGGAATCAGACAAAAACTAATTCATGTAATGTTAATACCAGACTAATTAAGGAAAGTAAACCTAATCTTTCTCTGACATTTTTGTGTTGGGCATGGAGCAAGCAAGTCACAAAATCAATGATCCAGTAAAGCAAAAAAAGCAGAGATTAGTGACAATTGACCTTTTTGTGTTGAGCATGGAGCGACCAAGTCACAAAATCCATGATCTAGTAGAGCAAGAAAAATGGAGATCAATGACATTTGATTGAGGTACAGGTCCTAAATTGTCTCATATCTCTTTTGTTAATGATATAATGTCGGTAGGTGAGACATCTCTAGACTAAGTAGTTACGAATTATGATCAAACAAGTTCTAGAGAAATTTTGTCTCCATTATGCACATAAAATAAACAAACGAGATATGAGACAATTTAGGACATTTGGCACAAACTAACTAATTGGAATGAGGCAAAAAGTAATTCCTTTAATGTTACAAGGATACTAATTAAGGAAAGTAGACCCAATATCTCCCTACCATTTTGTGTTGAGGATGGAGCGGCTAAGTCACAAAATTCATGATCTAGTTGAGCATGAAAAGTGAATGTCGGTGATGTTGGACCTTCTTGTGTTGAGCAAGGAGCAACCAAGTCACAAAATCCATGATCTAGTAGAGCAAGAAAAATGGAGACCGATGTCGTTTGACTGAGGCAAATGTCCTAAATTTGTCTCATATCTCATTTGTTGATGACATAGTGTCGGTAGCTGAGACATCTCTAGACCATGTAGTTATGAATTATGATCAAAAAAGTTATAAATGAATTTTGCCTCCATTCTAGACACAAAGTAAACATAATTAAATCTAAAATTTTCACCAAAAATACCAACGAGGATAGAGTAGAGGTATTGAAAAATCTATTTAACTATTTCAATATTTTGTCAATGGTTAAACCGTTTTTCATGTTAACCATTTTAATATAATTTATTAACTTATCAAATTGTGAGATCTTTTGTTGACCTAAGCCCTCATATGTTTAATTTTAAAGCATTCCACATAACTTATGTTGTCAAAAAAATTATAAACTCTAAGAAAACCATTTTGCACTAAGGTGGATACAATGTTCTTGTTAGATTTCCAATCTAGATGAACCTTTTTCTTATCTAAGTTATTACATTTCTCTTTTGGTTTGTAAATTTTAATACCATTCAATATAATCTTTGGGATGTGAGATCATTCTCAATGGTGTCTCAAACATCTATATCATTAGCAATGATATAAATTTTAATATTTTCTTTCTAATACACATAATCGCCTTTTAAAATTGGAGTTCTACTATACTCACACTTTGAATCCAAAAATACATTGTTTGTCATTTCTTTTATCTCTCTAAACTGTTAGAATTATACCAGTGAAGAAAACCAACTTGTGATTCTACTTATTAGTCACAAAATGACTGCCAATGATTTCTAGAAAGAAGGTAGAATTGAGTTCGATATTTTTAAAAAATTATTTCAAAATTATTTGTATTACACAAAAAAGAAAATGAAAATATTTTAATATGATAGACTCGAGCATTAAACGTATTGATTCGTTGATGATATTTGAAATAAAAAATATAAATCAAATAAATATTTATACAAAAAAATGTATGAAATATAATTAAAGTTGTTTTAAAAATGTTTTTTATACTTCGATCAAATATGATAAAAAAAAAAAAATTAAATAGTCTTATTTACAACACCGGTGGTTGTAACTTTGGCACTGCAACCGATTTAAAAGAAAAAAAAAATTTGTGCCCCAATTTACACTAATGCTTATGAAGTATTACCTATATGCTGTATCTATTGCATAATATATATATATATATAATTAAGGAAAATAACACCACATGTGGTTTATCTTATTTTCATATAATATTTAAGTTTTTTTTTGTTTTGTTAGTCCTTTATCTTTTAAAATATTTACAAACTTCTCTTTTAAAATGTTTATAAAGATATTTTTTATATTTTATTTTCTCCTTTATCTTTTAATATGTTTACAAAAGTCTTAATTGCTATTCTAACATATTTACAAAAATAATTTTCTATTTAAAAATTAAATTTTTCAGCCATTCTATTTTTATATTTGTTGCAATTTGGGTGTCGAAATATAATTTTTACACTAAAAAATTGGTAATTTTTAATCTAAAAAGTGAACATTTTTTTGTTTCAAAAATTATATTTCTCTTTAAATTTACAATTAAGGCTATAGATCACCATTTTTTGAACGAAAATTCAACATTTTATTGGTAAAAATTATAATTTGGAACCAAAACTATAACTAATGTTAAACAATAGAGAAAAAAAATTAATTTTAAAATAAGAAAACTAGTTTCCGGATGTGATAGAATAGGGGACCAAAAGTATTAATAATCCTTTACAAAATTATTCTATTACAACTTTAGTGTGTCATTGCAAATATTTATTCACAAATTCATGTATAATTAATAATAATAAATTTATTTTAATGTTGATGAAAGATGGACAAAATAAGTAAGAAAATGATTAAAAGGATGAATGTTTAGGTACTCTTTTTATGGGTTTGACGAACCTAACAATTAAATTTGAGTTTTTTTAATTAAAAAATTAATAATAATAATCCAACATAACTTGTCATCCAACTTTTTTTAATGATATGTCGGTGTTTTTAAAGGATGGTTTTGTAAACAAAAAATTATATGCAAAACACATGTCGGGGTCTTTTTGTGTTACGAAAGTGATTGTTTGGTAATTTGTGTTTTGTTTTTAAACACAAGGGTCATTTAAGGTAAGTTTTAATTTATACTCATGCCTTTAAGTTTTTATTTTTTCAATTTGGTATAAAGATGTCAATATAATCTGCACATGTGGATATTAATTTAAATTTGTTTGATATAAATAAAAAAAATTCGTTTTAATTGAATGCGGGTGCGAATTTTTTCCGAAATTAAATTTCGAGGGACGAGAACGAGTTTGAGGGTGATAATATTCACCCCACACCGGAACTCGTTCCGCAAATAATATTATAGTAATTTTTGAATTCTCTATACATATATATATTGAATATACTTAATATTTTTTTAAATATTAAAAATTATAATCTTATCTCTATAGAAAATAACTTTTAATTTTATTATTGTCTAATAATAATTATTTTATTATATTGATTATAATATATATGTTTTTTAAATCTATAATTTTATATATATTAATGGATGCGAGTGTGGGATGAGAAACCTCAACCCCATTTGGACGGTGATGAGAGCTTAAATTTCACATTCATTATGAAACGAATGTGGATATGGATTTTCCCTGATTAGTCGGAAGCAGAAGTGAAGGAGATAAAATTCGTCTCTGACGCACTTCGTTGTCATGCCTAATTATGTCCTTTAAATATATTATATTTACATCGTTAGTCATTTGTTATACCTTAAACAATGACTAGTGCAATTGAAAGTATTTTATCATTAAAAAATTTATCATATATTGCAACAATAAATATCTGATACTACTATTCAGACATGTATATAGCCTCTAAAAACTTGGTGATAAAAGTCTATTTACTTAATCAATATCATTAACTTTATTCACTTGTAAAGTAGTTTGGTTAATCAATTTAGTGTGCTGTTTAGATTGGATATTAATACCAATTTACAAAAATAATCAAATTTAATAGACTAGATACATAATTTAATATAACCTAAATATTAATAATAAAAATAACAAATAACTTAAATGTCTCAATCGAAAAAATAAAGAATTTCAGTGAAAATTTAAAAAAATTAAAAGATCTAAATGAGAAATGAACTAAAATTACAACACATATAAATATTACAAGAAAAACATGAAAGACCAAAATCTTTACTTTCTTAATAGATAAAGGACCTCACAATCTTTACTATCTTTTTAAGACCAAAAAATACCTCCCAATTTGACGTTGTCCAATTGCTGCTCCACTCCTTTTCAACAATTAAACCACCGTCATGTTGCGACAATAAAATTTTGAGATTAAAAAAAAAAAAAAAAAAAAAGAGGTGGACGCTAATTTGTCATGCATGGTTTGGTAGCTATCCCATGGACTAGCCTTGCCCACGCATACTTTATTGATATTGAAACAATGTCCTATAGTTATTTTAACCAAAATTGAAAACAATTGTCCTATAGTTTAGTTCATCGGCGTGACAATCCATCCGCGACAGTGATATTTTCTTAAGCTAGTTGGTAGATTACTATTACTATATTGTACCCCGATGTTTCTTTAGTGACCACACGATTTGGTCATTTGTATCCCTTTCCTTTATAAAGTTCTGCCAAGCAGCATTAATAAGTGATGTACGCACGAAGTAGGTAGCTAGATACTGCCTTCTATCCTTTATATATGAAAATTTTGGAGAAAATTCTGGACTAGCCATATAATTTTTTTAAATAAGTTCTGAATGTATTTATTATTTAAATGTCTATTTTATATATTTTTATGAAAAATGTAATTAATTTTTATATTGGTGAGTGTTAATTATTTAATATCAAGGTTATTTTAATAAATAAAAAATTAAAATTAACAAATTAAAAAAAATATTATTGATTTATATTTTTGTTTTCTCATCTTTTATATTTATATATATATATATATATATATATATATATATATATATATAAAAGAAAAAGTATATATAAGATTAATAAGATTCTTTTACATGTTTAACACTGTAACTATAAGAAAAGTTGTTGTTATTTATAGTAGATTTTGTCTTTAGGAAAGACAATTTCATTATAATATAAAATTATTTGTGAATTATCTATCGTAACGGATTCGTAGTTAATTCATTCATAAGTAAATTTTTGTTCACTAACAAGCAATATGATCAGTGGCAGATTCTTGCATAAAATATTTGGGGGAGCCGGAGAGCGACAAGTATTAACTGAAAATAATATAATTAAAATTTAAATATTATAATTGAAAATTTTCAAAGTCATATAATTTTTTTAGAGTATCACACAATTTATACATAGTAGACCAGTTGAAAAAAATTAGAATTTCAATTTTCACAAGTCACAATTTTTACAAGTCACATAATTTTCACAAAGTCGCATAATTTTCACAAATCACATAATTCACATAATTCAATCAAATAAAATATATCCATTTTATAATTTTCATCTTTGTCAAAAAAATTCTTCTTTAAAAAATGCATCAATTTTTTTATGTTTAAATATCTTGTCATTTCTAAAAAACGCACATATTAATTAAAATAATTTACAATTAAAAAATAGTATCACGCTATATCATATATCAATGATTAACATGAAAAAATAGTTGATTCAAAATTAATTAGTTTATCATTCTCTATCGTATAATTTATGTATATACATATGTTTGTTCTATTAATTTTAATATATTTTATTAATATAAATTCTAAAAGAGAGAAAACAAATATAAAAAGAGGTACATAAATAGATAAGAGAGAGGCAAAATTAAAATATATTTTATCATTATTATTTTTTAATAATATATAGTTAGTTATTATATATATATATATATATATATATATATATATAAGAAATTAAAAAATATAGGGGTGCCATGGCACCTGCCCGCTCCTAAGAAGATCCGCCGAGGAATGTATATGGGTAAAACAAATCATGGAGTCTTCGTGACTAACATTATTTATGACCGTGGGTAAAGACATAGATATTTACAAACGAACAAGTTACAAGTAACATTAGTCACAGATTATCCTTGAAAACGTTTGTTTTTTATATGATACTTATATAGTTTTATCCATGACATGTCCGTAGATAAATTACCTACAGAAAGAGCATCAACAATAAAATTCAAATTATATATCATGTACTCATGGAATTTTCATGGGTAATGAAAAAATAATTTTCAATATATTTTGGTTTTTTACTACTTGTTGCATTTTTTTAATCAATTTTTAAAATAATTGTTGAGCATAACAAAACATCACTGACAAAATAAAGTGAAGTATTATCTAAATAGTGTTATTAAAATATACGCAATGATTACCACAAGTCTTAAAATAAAGATAATTTACACTACCATGAGTTTTAAAATAAATACACTATCACTACTGTAAGTTTCAAAATACACATAATGACACTATCGTAAGATTACATATATATAATGCCTACAAGTCTAAGCAAAAGATGTAGTCATAACTATTAAATAAAAACTAATGCAAAAATCCATCTTACTCATCACCGTCATCACCTTTACACTCATCTTCATCATAATCTGGACGATGAGGAGATGACTCAGCATGTAAGGAAACGATACTTTTTGCCAATATTGCTAGCTGCATCTGGAGGTCTATAGTACGCTGCTCTGTTTGTTGAACTTTCTCTTGTCTATGTTGCTCTACTTTCCTTATCTCCTCTTATGCCCCATGTTCTGTTGTTTTTGCTCACCCTTCAACTATTGTTATCTGTGCAACTATCTCGTTAGAGTGGTGAGATAAGACATTGGTGCAACCTCTAGATGGACGAGAATTTGACACTAGACTTATGACGACTAATATATAAAGCGAAGATCTATCTCTAACACCATAATACACACTTTATTCTTTCCCTCAATAAATTAGACTCACACGTCTAAGCGAGCTTCCGCATTAACCAATTGGCTACCACTACTAGATGTTTTCCCCCCAACCACAGATTCACTTCAACTCACCACTAATTTGTCAAAGACTATTCAACTTTAATATTAAAAAAAAAAAATGGATCCACAAAGTCATTTTGCTAGATTCATTTTTTTTTACCAATTTCCTTCGTTTCCTAATTTATGTAGTTTTCAATATAAAATTATAAATTTTGTATACATATAATTGATTATGTCGAGATTCCTCAATTCGGTAGGTGTTTGCCCGTCTCATATGCACATAGATGGCTCTATTTTGAATTTTATATGATTAAACAAATAATGATAAATAAACAAGGAAATTTTGTACTATTAAGGGGATACAATGCAGATCTAAAAATCAAGAAAACACAAATGTTATTCCATTCCACATAAATCATTCTCCTCCTACACTAAAGCATGCTCACGGCTAAGCAATGACTAATACCCCTTGCAGATGAGATTAAACCACACGAACATAGTATCCATTATACTCATACCAAACTAAACTTTTAATATGTAGGACCATAAAGTCTAGTCACACGCATATTCCCACATCAACTTTTGAGGCAACAACCACAACTTTTCAATAAAATAAAATAAACACTACTCTTTCCAATGACATTTGATTGTGGAAGGAAAACATAAGAAAATCGGTTACCAATCTATATTTAATAGACACAACATAGAATTAGTAAACCAATTAATCCATGTCAAATTTGATTATCATTCACCTAATAAATGTACCAAAACCATTAAATTATTTTCATATAAGAATGACTCAATTTCCAAATTTCAGAAGAGAATTGATGGTGAAAATTTATATATATATATATATATATATATATATATGATGATGATCAAGAGCAATCCATCCCGACACCAATAATTAGATATATCCATTTGCAACCTGACACCCAAAAGCAAAATATGAAGCTCTCAAAGACAAACTAAAGACTCGTCGTTGAAAATGGCAGGGTGGCCAAATCAAATTTCACTTCATATACAAACTACACCAAATTTTCAGACAAAAAATGATCACATGTAAATAGCATAACAAATGCACATTTCTAAAACACAAATCAACTACAAGAGTTAGGGATTTTCAAGTTCTTTCCTTTGAAATAAAGGATTTAAGATAATAGGAATTTTAGTGAGTTGTGCTAAAATAAGACGGGAGAACGAGTTAGGAATTGCAAATCAATTTATAAATCATTTATTCTTTCCTTTACTCAATAAATAATCATGAAAACATAAAAATTAGAGAGAACAGACAACACATAACGAGAGAGCGAGAGAGAGCCTGTAAATTAGAGAGAACGAACTTTGAGGCAGAGGTGGGAGCAATCTTAGTCAACGGAGTGGTGTCAATCTGGGTTGGAGAAGGTTGCAAACTCAAGGAGGTTGGAACAATAAGAAGAAGAAGGGTGTAGGTTTGTATAGAGATAAGTGATAATGAGTGATTTTTTTAGTTAAGTAAGAATGAGGATTTATTTCACATAAACCTTTTTTTAACTCAACACAAAAACCTTCTAACGAAAAAAGAAATTAATAAACAAAATTTTACTTGAACATTATTCGATAATCCCTGGAACATTTAAAATTATTCACTTCATTTACTTAGGAGAAGTTGTGGTAAATACAACATGAATAAATTTCGCACAACTTTAAGTGTTGGTTACATTTTTTTTTTATCCTCAATTTTTTTTTATCTTACCTACGAAATAAACGTAAAAATTAATTTTAAAAAATCAATTTATTTTATAAAAAATATACATAAACTCTAACAATTTATTCATAAACTAGGATCCATGTGTAGTTTTATGTAGTTATATACGAATATTTTTTTATAATGTAAAATATACATTTAAATTATCTATGGGAATATTGGATTTAGTTGAAAGACATAAATTCTAACAACGCAATAAATTAAAGTTCAAATCTTGATTAAGAGACGTGTCAATATGTAGTGTTTTATCGTGCCTTGATTAGTGTAACAGTTAGTTCAACCAAGTCAAAATTTTCAAGAAGAAATATAATAAATTTTCTTTAACCTCAAATTATCATAATAATTAACAATATATTTATTATATTTTAATTTTGAATACTTTATACTTTAGGTATTAGTTGAAAGGATATTGATTATAATAAAATACTTGTATAATTATAATTGATCAATATGAGATCCGTCAACTCTTGACAGTGAATTTGAGCTCTATGATAAAATAAAAAATTATGGCTAGACAAATTAAATGAAAGAAGAAATTAGTTTCTTAATTCATATATATTAACTTATTAGAGTTTGACAACAATATCATTTTATATTAACTCTATTTTGTGAAAGAAATCATAAAAACATCATTAGTAATATTGCATTAGTTCTTGGATTTGTACAATGCTCAAAAAGATAATTGTATATGATTAATATTTTCAAAAATAAAATTGTAATATCATTATTTATTAAAAAGAATATACATATTATTCACTTTGTTCTTTTTTAATTGTCATT
>JBBPBT010000347.1:9553909-9568156 GCA_037974875.1 Cicer bijugum
AAAAGAAGTCTTAAAACCATAGAGAAAAAAAAAAAAGAAGACTAAAAAGAAAAGAAGTGGCTGCGCTGAAACTACTACGTACCTCATGCCAGAAGTCAAAAATATATACCTCGCAAGCAGAAATAGAATAAATTGATGTTTAATGTTTCAAAGAGAATTTCCTTTTTCTTTTGCTTTTATCCAAGCAAAAAACCAAAATAGTTTTTAAAGAAATTATTTAAAACACATTTTCAAAATTATAATATTTTCGTTTCAATAATTTATGATGTTTTTGCCCAAAAAATAATTGATGATGTTATTAAATTCTTCAAATAATTTGTTTTGAGTAATATTTTTTAATCTATATTTATGAAAAATTTAGATTTGTTTCAATTTTAATTTATTTATTTTTTCAATGATTAGTTTGTTTTGATTTCAATTTGTTTAGGAATCTATTTAATTACAAATATTAAATTAGTTTAGAGACATGCAATATTTATATTATTATGGTACATCAAACATTGCAAACGAGTGAGAAAAAAATGGTTGTGCATCCTCTATCCTAACTATCGTTGTTAATATGGTTCTAACTTTGAAAACTACTAGTTTTTGTATCTCTTTGCCTCTTCTCTCTATGAGGCTTTATCTATCATGGATTTTGTAGATCGAAAGTGTGAGATTAATCTTTATCATGAAACTATCTAGTTTGTGAATAAGTTTGCTAACTTTAATCTTAATATTTTTTATTAAAAAACAAAAAATTAAAGAAAAATATATTAATACAACAACTCAAACTAATAAATAAAAGAATCACAATCTAATACAATCTCAGCATTTTCATAAAAGAAAATCTAAAAAATGTTCAATATATTAGTTGTATTATTCTCAATTTTTTTATATTGATTTTTTTTATTTTTAAGTGGATCAACTTGTGATTTTTATTTTCATCATTTTAGATGTGACATTCTTGTATATCAAGAATAAATAAGAGTTTCATATTTAATAAAAATAACGTTAATAAACACATATATTTTATATTATATTAATAAAAAAATGAATGTTAAAAATATTATATTAAGTAGGGGAGAACACATACAATCAATACTTAAAATTTAAGTGAAAATTTTATTTAATTGATTTATGTAGTTGATCATAATCTAAAGTAATAATAACTTTAAATTTTTCTAGACTAATAATCATCCAAGGGTAGAAAAAAAATCACCAAACCTCCTCCCATGGCCCAATAGAACATTTTGTCAAAAAGGATCCAAGAAAAAATTCAGTCAAATATCTATCAATAATTTTTCATTATTTATTTAATATTGTAATTACTCAAATGCCCTTCTATTGCCATCGATAATCCTATAAATAAGTGCAACAAACTTATCATGAAGTACTAAATCACACAACTTTATTTCCCATTCTCATTCCATTCCCTCAAACTCTGCATTCACTTTGTTTCTACTCTCGACAGTGCACACAAAATCACTAAAACCAAAACACATTTTTCCATCCAAACAATTAATGGCACCAACTCAAACTCTCAATTATCTCTCTCAAGAAAATACCCTCGAGTCAAGTTTCGTTAGAGACGAAGATGAACGTCCAAAAGTTGCTTACAATAACTTCAGCAATGATATCCCAGTCATTTCTATCGCCGGAATCGAAGATGTCGCCGGTGGTCGTAGAACAGAGATTTGTAACAATATTGTGGAGGCTTGTGAGAATTGGGGTATTTTCCAGATTGTTGATCATGGTGTGGATTCAGAGCTTATTTATGAAATGACACGTTTTGCAAAAGGGTTCTTTGATTTGCCACCGGAAGAGAAGCTTCGATTTGACATGTCCGGTGGTAAAAAGGGTGGCTTCATTGTCTCAAGTCATCTCCAAGTAACCAAACATTTTTCCTTTAAACTATATACACAATCTGTTAATAATAAAAATCTCCATTATGTTAGAATCTGTAGAAATATTCCATGTGATATGTATCTAATTGCATATTCTGATAATTACAGGGAGAAGCAGTGAAGGATTGGAGAGAAATAATGATATATTCTTCATACCCAATTAGCGAAAGAGATTATTCAATGTGGCCAAACAAACCAGAAGGGTGGAGAAAAGTAACAGAAGAATACAGTGAGAAGCTAATGGGTTTATCATGCAAGCTTTTGGAAGTGTTATCAGAAGCTTTGGGATTAGAAAAAGAAGCTGTTACAAAAGCATGTGTTGATATGGATCAAAAACTTGTTGTTAATTTCTACCCAAAATGCCCTCAACCTGACCTTACTCTTGGGTTGAAAAGACATACTGACCCTGGTACAATCACTCTGCTTCTACAAGATCAAGTTGGTGGCCTTCAAGCTACAAGAGATGATGGCAAGACTTGGATCACTGTTCAGCCAATTCAAGGTGCTTTTGTTGTTAATCTTGGAGATCATGGCCATGTGAGTTCACTTTGCCAATAAAATACTGTATATATTTTCATCATTAAAAAAATATTATTAATTCTTATAAAATATATAATTTTAATGATTAAATAAATTAAAAAAAATAATTTTGATAAATTATAATTGTCGTCTACAAGATTTTATATTAAAAACAAATAATCAATAATTTTTTCATTTTCAATCTGTCAAAAAGAATTAAATAGAAATGTGAAAAGATAAAAAAAATTGTTTTATTTTTCATAAAATATTAAAATATTGTATTTCTTTTTCATTTTATATCAAGTTTTGTGTTCTAATAATTTTACTCTTGTTTTAATACACCTCAAAATGAAATGAAATATTTTTCAGAAAAAGATAAATATTGCATGTGAATCCAAAACCACAATAAAATTATAGATAAAAATAGAAGAATGTATTTTTGTTCTACAAATTAAGGGCATTTGCCTTTTAATTGTTGGTGCAGTATATATTGTTTATTGCATGATACCTTAGTTTGATGATTAATTTGTTTACTTTGTGTATGGTACATGCATGCAGTATCTGAGTAATGGAAGGTTCAAAAATGCTGATCACCAAGCAGTGGTAAATTCAAACTACAGTCGTTTATCTATAGCCACGTTCCAAAATCCAGCACCAGATGCAACTGTGTACCCTTTGAAGATTAAAGAAGGAGAGAAATCTATTATGGAAGAACCAATCAGTTTTGCAGAAATGTATAGGAGGAAGATGAGCAAGGATCTTGAGATTGCTAGAATGAAGAAACTTGCTAAGGATAGTTATAAAGAACTTACGCATTTAGAGAAGGCAGAGCTTGAGACTAAGCCTTTGAATGAGATTCTTGCTTAGACTTTTTCTTTTAAAAAGTCAAATAAAGATTTCATTGAATAAAACGGATGACATAAGATATGCCCAATATAATACATAATTTAGTTTGTTTGCATGATGTGAAACAGACCCAAACAACAAGTAATTTACGAAGTTAACTTAGCGTTCCCTCAACTTTTTGTGTTTAGATGAATAATTATGTTTAATAATATAAGAGGGATTAAATTACTTTAGGGATATTTGTAAAATAAAAAGTTACTCTATTAGAGTAACTTTGCGTTGAGTTAATAATTACTATCTATATTGTATTTCATTTATTCAAAAGTTTATTATTGTGATATTACAGTTTATTATTATTATTATTATCATTATTATTATTATAAAAAGAACTCTAACAACCTTCTTTCCTATTCATCTTTGACCCAAAAAAACGCACCACAATTATAACTTCATTGTCATCTTTAATCCACAAAAATACAGAATACCTTAACATTCTCTTTTCAATCAACATCAAGAGAAATAAGCTTTCATGAGTTATGATTAGTATTAAAATGAATTTTTGCTTTAAGAAAAATTAGTGATAAATCTAAATCATATGTAACATTATAATATGGGTTATTGTGCGGGTGAACTAGAGAGAAAAAGAGTGAGGCATATCTAGGAGCGTCAAACATAACTACTACGAATTGAGATTATCTATTTTTACATCATCTATATTTGATGAGTTTTTATCTATTTTTTTTAATTAATTATTCTCTCATCTAAATAATTTTTATTTTAATTACTAATTTTATTTAAAAATACATTAAAATCATCATAAATTAAGATAGAGAATTCATTTTCAACTACTATAAAAAAATTATAAAGAATATTTCTCGACATAAATTTATCAAAATTTATTGTGCTCTTCTAAAGCGATTTAAGTCGATAGATAGATTTTATGAAGACAACAAAATGTATGGAGTTGACTCTTATGATCCCTAATGGTACTATGTTAGAGATATGCTTCATTGAATGAGAAGAAAAGTCTTCAAGTTTATAAATAGGTCAAAAACATACATATATCAACAATGTATTGACGATGCCAATCTAGTAAATAAATGACAGGGTACAAATTCGTAAGATGAAAGTAGAGTTGTCTGATAATGATTTTTTCTAATGAGATTATAACATATTTTCTCAACCTAAATAACAATTTTTTAGATACTAATTCAAATTACATGTAATTAAACATATTTTTAGTCACAACAAAATAATAACAAAGTCTAATGTCTATAAAAAATTTATTCAGTTTTATAGTCCATATTTTAATTATATAGAATTTTTTTAGAGATTAAAAATATTAATATTTAATAAAAAAAATAAAAAAATGTCAATACAGAAATTAATTTAAGAAAGAAAAAGAAAAAGAAAATGACAACATTAGGATTTATTGGTACGAGATGATCGAATGGTAAATCGTCACCTCCTCCACCTTTCTTCGGTTCCCGCTAATGACTCCTCCATCCATTGAGTGAGAGAGAGAATGAAGATAGTAAGTTACAACGTGAACGGTTTGAGACCGCGTATATCGCAGTTCGGTTCTCTCCGTAATCTTCTTAATTCTTTCGACGCCGACATTCTTTGCTTTCAGGTTCTCTCCAATTCACTTCTTTTTCTCCTTCCATTTTCTTCTATCTCTATCTCAACAACCACCTTCTCACCTGCAGGAGACTAAACTCAGAAGGCAAGAACTCACAGCGGATTTGGTTACGCTCGATGGTTACGAATCCTTCTTTTCTTGTACCCGAACTTCTCAGAAAGGACGAACCGCTTATTCCGGTAACCCTCTTTCTTTCATTTCCCTAACCAACATACCACGTTTTATTCAATAATCTACTTTCATTCATTGCCTATAACAAAACTTAGGCTTCAAATTAACCACTACTTTTGCTGCATATTTATTATGTTATTAGACATGATTAATAATTTAAGAAAACAGAAGTAATTAAATGTAAAACCACCTGACGTATCATCAATATGAATGCTATATAGGTTTTAATCTACAAATTTGGTGTCTGAGATGGTTTCAATCTGAGGTGTCAATGTTGCATAGTTTTTTACCTTCATGGTTGTCTGTGGAAATGAAAGTTATAGTCGTAATTACTACTAATTTTTAAGCGTTGAATTTCATTTGAGTGTGCAGGTGTTATTACATTTTGTCGTGTAAAGTCTGCTTTTTCGAGTAACGAAGCAGCATTGCCCTTGGCAGCTGAGGAAGGCTTCACTGGCCTAATGTCTAACTCTCAAACTAGTCAAGACAAATTACCATTCTTCATGGAACATCTGAAGGATTTTTCTAAAGATGAGCTTCTCAGTGTTGATAGTGAGGGAAGGTGCATTGTCACTGATCATGGTCACTTTGGTATTGTCGTGTCTGTATATATGTCAATTATCAACATATATCTACTAAAATTAAAAAAATTGAACCCTGGCTCCTTTGTTTACTTAGTTTCCCTTTTTAGACTTATGAAGTGATTTAAAAGTTTGTGCATGTGACTACAAAGAATGATACATATGTTGTTCCAAAAATAAAATAATAGTTGTTTTGACATAGTTGTGTTTGCATCTATATAGTTCTTTTCAATGTTTATGGGCCTCGAGTGGCAAGAGATGACACGGAGAGAACTCAGTTTAAGCAAAAGTTTTACAGGATACTGCAGGTATTTAAAATATTTATATATATGGAGTTTGTGAATGATATGATAAAAAATCATTACTTTGCACTTTGCATACTATTTTTTATGCTTCAAACTACAGCTTTTGTTTTTCTGCAGATATTGGCTGATATCTTATGCTGTAATAGCTAGTATTATTTGGTAAATATAGTAGTAATTATAAGTCATGTGGATAATTTGGAACTAGAATTTGAAATTCTCCAAACTTCTTAATGTTGTGTAAGTTTGAAATGATTTATTCAATTGTAAAATTTCTGACAAAATGTGGCCTGAAAACTGTTTATCCATTATAATATCTTTTGGGATTTTGGAAACTATGAAGCTAGTGTAAAAAAAATGTTTTAGTATTATTCAGTTGTGTTTCCCATAAATCAGCATGATTCAATGAACATTGAAATGGCAAATTCAGGAAAATCAATGAATGTTTTTAAAATTGGGATATGTTAATATCTTAGTTTATGTGCTTACCTTTGATACCTCTAGTTTTCAAAATTGTCACGTTTATTTTGTTTTTCTGTTTGATTGATGTTGATAGTCACTTTTGATAGAAAAGATTGGAGTCTCTCCTACATCAAGGGAGGAGAATATTTGTTGTTGGAGATCTCAATATTGCACCATTTGCAATTGATCGGTGTGACGCAGGACCTGATTTTGACAATAATGAGTGAGCTATCTTCCAGATTCCTTTATAGTATCTTTAATTTCGAATACACGAATAATTTATGTAACCCTTTCCTTCAATTCTCATGTAGGTTTAGAAGATGGTTCAAATCGATGTTAATTGAAAATGGAGGCCACTTTTCTGATGTCTTCCGAGCAAAGCATCCTGATAAGTAAGAATGCTTGGGTTACCTGTTATGTTGAATATCAAATATTGATGAGTAGTATCCCCTTGGAAATTCAATTGTTGATACCATCCTTAACATCGTCTCATCCCGAAGAGGATAATATTCTAATTCTATCTTTTCTGAAAATGTTTTCTTGTCATTTTTTCCCAGTATTAATATCTTGTTATCTTCACTTGGGATTATGTTGCTTTCAAATTGAAGTTACCTTTTCATTTTTTCAACTTCAGAATATAAACATGGATTGTTTGAAAACAATGAACTATGATTTTACTTCACATATTATTTTTATATTGTATTGCTGACACATTTCTCTGTATTTGGCTTGTGTCATATACACATCTTTCACATTTTGCCTTCTTCCTTCTTTTGTGTTTTCAACATTTTGTGTCTAAGTCTTCACTCGTCAGTACCATCATTATCAAAATGGTTGAGTCATAAATGCTCATCTTGAATTTTTTTACGCAGAAGGGATGCATACACCTGCTGGTCACAAAGCTCAGGTGCTGAAGTGTTTAACTTTGGAAGTAGAATTGACCATATTCTATGTGCCGGTTCATGCTTACATATATCAGGTGACCTGCAAGGCCATAATTTTGTAAGATGCCATGTTAAAGAATGTGAAATTCTAACACAGTACAAACGTTGCAAACCAGAAAGCACACCGAGGTAAGTTACAAATATTGCATATTGAATGAATATTGAATATAATATATTATTGCAACTTGTGTTGTCTATGAAATATGAACCTGGATGGAGGACTTTATTTGGTCTTACCATACAATTCTCTATGTTGTGGAATTTCACACTGCATGTTTATGGAACTTCAAATACGTTTTATACCTTTCTTTTCTAACTCCTAGTGATGTTTTTCACCGCTACTGTGTCAAATGGTTCAAGCTTTGCACAAATATGTGCTGCATGTCTTCCTGGAGGCCAGGATATAGGTTTTAACTTTGATTTGATGATCTGCACAGTGCCCACAGGTGGAAGGGAGGACAGAGCGTTAAACTTGAAGGATCTGATCATGCTCCAGTTTGTTTGACTTTAATAGAAATTCCTGAGGTCCCTCTGCATAGTACTCCCTCTTTATCTGCTAGATATATTCCCATGGTTCATGGCGTACAACAAACTCTAGGTACCAAAACCTTTACTTATCTTCGGAATAAGATGGCAGTTTTTGTATGTAAGATATTAATGTTTATATTTTTCTGAACCTTTTTAATTGAAGCGTCGTTTTTTATGAAAAGACGAGTTTCTGAATCGAATGAGGTGGCACATGGAGACATTTCAATGGTCAGTACTCGCGAGAGAATAGATGAACCAGTTGACAAAATTGGTTTGTCTACCTCTGAATGTGATTTTCTTCCAAACAGGGATTCAGAAGGTAGCATTCTGGAACCAAATGAACTTTCCACAGGTTCTTCTCAGAAAATTCTTTTTAAATCAGGAACTGTATATGAAAAATCAAAAATTCGGAAATGCAATGAATCCAAGAAAAAAGCTAGAAATAGTCAATCGTCCCAGCTCTCGCTTAGGTCATTTTTCCAGAAAAGCACAAATCTTGACAATGGTGTCAAAGACTCTTGTATTGGTTTTTCAAATAATCAGGCAGAACCCTCACATCCCAATCCTCAATTAATTGAAACTTCCAAAGTGTTGGATCATAGTAGCAACGTTGTGCAAGACGAGGTGAATGCTGATGCGTGTGATCAGGATTTAGCTGAGCTAAATGATAGTTCTAGAAAGGAAGGAAAAAGTAATGTAGCTTCAGAAGAGTGGCAAAGAATACAAAAATTGATGCAGAGCAGTATACCTCTTTGTAAGGGACATAAGGAACCTTGTATTGCTCGGGTGGTAAAGAAACAAGGAGCTAATTTCGGTCGCAGATTCTATGTTTGTGCTCGTGCTGAGGTAATTTGTTTCGATTAAGTGGTTTTGTGCATTGTGCTTCTGTCTCTGAAAATGATTCTTTGCACTGCACTGTGATTCTTGTGCTCTTATGATTCATTTGTTTTATAACCAAATATTTTGAATCCTGCGTCTCTCTAAGGGTTGATCAATTCATTTAGTCCTTAAATGGTTGGAGGGATGAAAAAGTTAAGAATTTGAAGTTTAAAAGACTAAATTTACAGTCTGGATCTAAGTACTAATTCTACTCTTAACTTAATAACTAGCACAGTTGCACCGTCCAATAGCAAAGTTATAAGCAGCTCAATCTTGTTTTTTGAGAGGGATTGGGCTCTAACTTCTAATGACCTATCTATGTCATGTGTCTGCAATGAATTTACATTATTACAATAACTGCTGGTGGCTTAATAATCTGTTTAGAACCTTGTCTCTTCTTGGTCTTTCATTCCATAGTTTTTGTATTATTCTCACACTATGCACTAATTGATGAATATTAACATGTTTTCATCTTTGCAGGGCCCTGCATCTAATCCTGAAGCAAACTGTAGCTACTTCAAATGGGCTACTTCAAAGTCTAGGAATAAATAACATAGGCGAATAACCTTTAAATCAAGAGATGATTCAGATGCTCGCCTTATCCAAATTCTTTTGTAGTGACAAAATGGAGCATCCAAATTTTGAATGATTCTGAAAGTGCAACCTATTTGAAGGAGATTCCTATCATAACCTTTTATTCATCATTTTTGACACATCTTTGCCTCCTTGTTTTTCTGGAGGTAGGCATAAAGAATTGGATAAAAGAAAATTTGTTCTGTTGTCAATGCTCCATCTCAGCTAAAATGGTTGGATCCTACCACTCTATCACGCAAATTGAGGCAACCTGATAACTGGTGGTGATTTATTTACTGAAGATTCTAGTTAACATGTCCCTGCACCATGTTTGTTATGAAAAGTGCTCTCTCAAGATAGTGGTGGTTTTACGACTACTTGGGGTGTAAAAGTTCCTCACCCTTTATTTTATTATGGTTAAAGGTTTAAATGCCATAAGATGAAAATGGTCGTTTGAAGTGGTAGAATCTTGTTGTTTGCCTGATTCATAAGGAGAGGAGTGCAGTCACATTGACATATGACTTTTAGGTGATATTATGCAATTAAATTAAGATATGAGAATTGTTAATTTCAATTAGTAATAGTGTTGAAGAAGGGGTGGTATCAGAGAGTCAATTGATAGCTCTCTTTGTAATGTTGCTAATGTTGTATCCTTTAACGATAGAAAAACTAGTCAGTTAAAAATATAGCTTGTTCTTTGACCAAAAAATAGTGTTTTCATAAGTAATTTAATTAGCATTTTTTGTGTTATGTATAATTTATAAATTCTTGAGTGCAACATTAGTTAGGAAGGATGAATGGATTGATAATCTTAAATGAAGAAAATAACATTATGAATCATGAAGTGCACATTAAAAAAAACATACGGTCATGTTTGTTAATGTACATTTGGTCTGGATTTTTTTGTCTTAAAAGCTACATTTAAAAATAAAGTTAATTTTGTTTAATATCTTAGGACTGCATCAAAGGTCAATTTTAAAGCTCTATCTATTTATATTAATTTTAGATGAACTCCAGTAACGAGATCTATATTTTTCATAGATGATATAGTTATACTCGGAGTTCTAACAAATAATGATATCATTTTTTGTGAATTTTAATTTGATAGTTAAACAATAGTTAATCAGAGCACTCTTTGCAATAGTTAATGCCATATAACGAATTTGACATATATATATATACTTTTGTATAACAAACTTTTGTATTTCTTCAATATAGTTGTTGTAAAATAAAATAAAAGACACTAATTTTAAAAAATAAAAAAAATAAAAAAAGATTTTGTAATAAAAATACGAAAAGAAGCCATTATGCCACGCAAACAAATAGCAACAAAATATAGGAACCATAATGCTGCTGGTAAAGAGTTGAACATCCTTGGCGACTGTGTGAGCAGAGGATCATGGAATGTGTAGAACTGAGACTTGATGGAATGAAGGTGAAAAAGGGAAAGATAATTGCTACATTTGCAGAGGGTGAAAGAGTGAAAAATGGTGCTGTGAGAATGAGCGTCTACGTGTAAGAAATGGTTACAACTAGACGTGCTTTTGTGCCGTGAATAAGGGAAGAATAATTGGATGAGATATGTGCAGGTAAGAGGTAGAAAATTCGATACAATGAAAATACATTGCCTTTATTAAAAAAAAAAGTGTTTTTTTACTTTAAATATTAGGACCCAAACAAAAAGAGGTGTTCACAAGGCACCTCATCAAAATTGGTTATAGATCTGTCTTAAAGTAGTTGATTTGTTTCAGTTAAAAATGCTAATCATCAGAACCGGGTGTAAATTAGACTGCTAAAATATGTTCTTTTTAATAATCTAACAGTAGTATACAAAGCCACATTGAACACTTGGTAGCTCGAAAACACAATCCTCCACTAGTAGAAATGCAGTGGTCTGAATTTTTCAAGATTATAAAGCATGGATATGCATTATGCTGTTCGGAGCTTACAGCAGAAATAGTAAGATTCAGCAGAGAATTGTATCATATTACTCAAAGCAGTAACTAGGTGCTGAAAAGTTATGCTTTTATCATACAATCAATGCAACTTATCAAGGCTAAAGATATCTTAAAACTAATGCTCATTAAACAAATGACAGGACCTTATCACATTAAACATAGACATAGGTGAATGAAATCAGTATAAAATGCAGAAGGAGCAAATTACTAGACGGAAAAATCAATGCTGGGAATTCACACATATCATGCATTTACAACTATTTTAAATCAAAAGGACAGCTTATTAAACAAACTATCACTTGTACAGTAAACAATTTGAAATCATAAGTTTCACGGACTTCTCAATCTTCGTCGTCGGAGCTTGCCTCATCACTACTATAATCACTACTATCACTTCCTCCTAGATCCAAATTAACATGCTGCACTTGAATAACTTCTGGCTGCTTGGGCTGAGGAATGTGAGGAAGTAATCTTGGTTCCTCCAATCTTGGTACTTGAAGGGAGTCCATAGGAGGCAATGCCACAGGATCCCCTGGTTTCCACCCAGGTGGGGGCTTAATTGGTATATCAATAGGCAATTGTACAGGCATTCCAGGCTTCCATCCAGGGGGAACAGAAAAATTGGGAGGTAGCAGCCCTTGAATTGCGGACAAGTTTGAAAGTGGATTGGTATCCACGGGCTGTACAGGTGGAGGCTCAATAATAGCCTCAACTGTTTTCTCCTTAGTTTCAACTGCTCTAGGCAATCCAATATCAAGGTCTGCAAAATTATATAACTGTGAAGCTCTCATTTGTTCTTCTTGTGGTGCAGGTGGCAATGCACCCCGAAGAGGAGCCGTTCCTGCTCCAAATTCTGGTGGTGCAAAGGTTGTGTAACTTATTCGATGGGCATACGATAATATATCTGACAGCTTTAGCTGAGAAGACACAGTTGAGGTGGTTAAAGAATCATCTTCACTGCCATCTCCTGATTTGAATCTCTTGGTGCTACGGCGATAATCAGAGTAATCATCAACAAGAATGTCAAGTACCCGCTCAGCATCTTTGAGTTTGTTGGCAAATGCAAGAAGTGCCAAATCTTTTGAGCGAATTTCGCGGTCAATCTTCTGCTTAGCATCTCGTAGATCAATAATTTCTTGGAGTTCAGAAACAGCTTCAAAGATTTGGGTTTGAAGTGTGGTGAAGAGTGAAATAATTTCTTTGATGGTGGAAGGCGAAGACTCAAGCGAGGAAGATGAATGTGCTTGGCTTTGGGAAGAAAGGAATGTTGGGAGCGATCCACGGAATGCAGTGACCCAAACAGACCTGTTGGGTGATACTTCAAAGAGTTTAGAAGCTAAGGAAGACATTTGAAAAAGAAGTGCCTGTGCTCTAGGGAGGGGTGGTAATAGAGAGAGTAAAGCAGCGGAAGGAGTTGCAGACTGGCGGTCTTGGTGATGATGGGTCTGTGAAGGGGGTAGCTTTGGAGGGTTGGGGTTCAGAATTGATGGTGAGTTAGGGTTTGTAAGACCTAACCTAGCAGGGGACTGCACAATTTGGTGTTGAAGCATTTTGTATCAACGCCTTTTGTCTTTTTAGTACTCTGGTATCTCTAAATAAAAAATCAGGCAGCAGATCGGAGAGCAGGGCTGCACAGAGCCACCCAGTCATAATATCACCTGTGCAACAGAAGAACATAAGAACAATCATTCAGTGTATAAAATTTCACATGTGCTATCCAAAAAAAAAAACAAAGAAACATATCACATATGTAACAAGTGATATCCTACTTTCTTAAGACATAAATCCAAGTACAAAGGAAGTATAATAATTTTTTATATTATCCCTTTTCATGTTTGAAGTTAAATTGAACTGTTTGATTTTAAAAAACTTATGATAGACAAATGAAAGTAGTGAATGTTTACTTAGTTTATTTAACATACAAAATTATGAAGCATGTCTAATTTGCAAGCAAAAACTGATGAAATGGACACATATTAGCAAGTATGTTAGAATAATTCACAAAAATCCTCTGTATAACATATAAACTAACAATCTTTTTATGATGCAATTTGACTCTCTATATTTAATTCAATTAAAATTCACAATAATAAAAAAAGGAATTGAAGCAAGCATACAAATTTAAAGCAAAAGAAAATCATTCTAAACAAAACTTAACGCAATCCTATGAGAAATCAATTAATCATATCAGCATCTTCAAAATTCCTGCACTGGAAATCAACTAATCACGTCAACGTTTAAAGAAATCCTATGAGAAACCCGATTTATGAAGTCCAATTATCAAACATAAAACCTAACCTCAAATGTAATGAACCTCTTCGTTTTCCAACTATTGAAAACCCTCATTTGTCAAGATGATCGATCACTCCATTTATGGTTACGAATGACGACGGCGACGGCAATGAGCAGTTGAGAGAAGCTGCAAAAGCTCAAAAGAAAAGTAGAGAGAAAGTCTGTGGAAGTGAGAAGGAGAGGGAAAGAGAAAGGGAAAGGGAGAGGGATCTTGCGATAGGATTATTGTAACCCGGCCCAGATAGAATAGAATTATAAAATAAAATTAAAAATTTATCACAATAGAATAATAGCATAAGATAAATTAATTATATTATGTCTTCTTAATGTAGAAAAATATTTTCAAAATGAGAAGTTGTTAAATTAAGTTAATTAATTATGTCTTCTTATTGTAGAAAAAATAATTGCTAGAAATGAGAAGTTGTTTTTAGTAGTTTTTCAAAAAGTTATTTTTTTATAATTTATTTTTTAAGAAAATTATTTTTGTAATGTTAGATAAACACAAAATAATTTTTTTTTAATCTTTAAAGATAATCTCTAATTATCGAGTGTTAAAATCACTTTTTTTTATAATATATAATTATAGTACAATTTTATCTAAATAGTTTATCTTTAAAAAACTTTAAATTTAGTCTAATTTTTGCATAAATACTTTCATTTTTTT
>JBBPBT010000347.1:9580386-9594765 GCA_037974875.1 Cicer bijugum
ATAAGAATTTAAAATTTTATTTTTAATCTTTATAAAATATTCTCAACTTTATAGTCTTTAAATTTTTTTATTCACTTTTAATCTTTATTTTTAAAAGTTTTTATAAAAAATTAATAATTTTAATCTCTAAAAAGAGTTCCTATAAAGTCAACATAAAGGTAAAAAGTAAATAAATTTGTTTTATATACTAAATTTAAAAGGTCATAAATTTATTGGAACTAAAAATATATTTATTACAAAATAATTCACTCTTATTTTATTATATTATAAATAAATAAAAAATTAGAGATCGTCATCAATTAGAGACTCTGCATTTGAACTAGATACACATGAGCATCACCAACACTGTCTAAACTCAAATATAGTTAAAAAAATAGTTACAATTGGTGGACTAAATATAGACAAATTTTAACCAAATTTTATTCCTTTAATGCTATTATTATCTAAATATCCTCCAACATAACAATTTATCATACAAAAATAATTAATAGTAGGAGTAAATTGAAAATGTAATTATTTTTTTATTGCGTCAAGAAAATTAAATATAGTTAACCACTATTCTTATAATTATGAATAATGTATTAAAAGAAACTAAAGACAAAGTTCGGTAGACCAAAATCCAGTAAAATAATGAGAGAACGATAAGTAGAGCCTCATTCAAAGTTTTATCAAAAAAATTCAAAAGAATAAAACCATATGAAGAGAATAAAAATGCAATGCAATGCAATAGAACCACAAAAATATGGACGAACCACCTAACATCCGAAAATTTGCAAGACTATATTTTAAAAAAACAAAGGAAAGAGAGTATGATATTCCAGCAATGAAAACCTCGATGCAACATAGTATAGGAAGCAAACCTATGAACACCAAGTGTTACATTCTCCATAAACATGTGGAATACGAAATCTCATTCGCGTAGCAATGTGACACTATCTCAGAAAAAATTGTTGTTTATGTCTTAACTTAGTACATGAAATCAGTTACATGTATTAACCAACACAATTTATTTTCTCATAATTTTCTATAAATTTTTACAAAATTTATCAATAAATAATTTTGTTGAAGTTACAATTTTAATATTTCTCATTATAATAGAGAATGTAACATCTCTAATAATATTCTGATAAAAACAAAGATCTTTAATAATAATAACATTAATAAATAAATTTTCTTTATAAATTTATTTTTGAATTTGAATTAAATCTATTTCAAATCTTGCGCATCTAAATAACTAGACAAACATAATAGTAACGTTGGAACTTTAATAAAGCGAGATTATAAAAATTGAGTTTGAAATTATGAATGTAATTAAAGTTTCAAGGAAATACTAATGAGATATAACATCTCTTGAAAACTCATCAATTATTGCTATGTTTTCTTTATTTTTATTGTCTCATATATAGTTATATAGTGTTGTAATTTTCAAGTGTTGGGTTCTTCAACGTACTGAAGAGAGAAAAATACATTAAGGAGGATAGTTGAATTATGTTTTTATAGTTTTAAAAACTTTTAAAACGAATGATAGAATAATTAATGTGATAAAACAAAAGCAGGTAGAAAGATAAAGAGAAGAAATTCAATCTACTAATTGTAAAAGACATGTTTTTGATGAAGACAAAGATCAATGAATGTGATCAAAGTTGCAAGCTCAAAAAGAAGTCGAATAATGGCCACACATATTAGAAGGTATATAATATAAAAGTACATGATACAATCTAATATTCTTATATTTCAAATGGACATGAGAACCTTTCATTTTAGCATATGCATCAAAAGAATTTTCAACGTGTAAAAAATGCATAAAAAATGTTTGAAAATAATATTTTTAACAAAATACAATGTTGTATTCGAATACAACATATTGTAGCCGAATGCATGTGATAAGTCAATAGCTAAAATTGAACATTTGTATTTCACTACGAGATGGTGTAGCCGAATACAAGTGCTAAGTTAGTAGCTAAAATTGAACATATGTATTCAACTACAAGATTCGAATACAAGTGCTAAGTCAGTAGCTAAGACTGAACATTTGTATTCGACTACAATCTGGTGTAGTCGAATACAACAAGTCAGTGACAAAATTCACTCAGTTGTATTAGAATACAAGGTTTTGTATTCAAATACGATGTTAAGATTTTAAATAAAAATTGAACGTTAGAGATGTGTATTCGACTACACATAAACTGTAGTCGAGTACAACTGGAAATAATGCAATTTTTCAATTCTGAAATGGTTCTAGATCATTGTATTTGTTCATCAAACCTCTAGGAGCGACAATCACTAATCATAAGTGATGTCTATGGAGTACAAATATCTCATAACTTTAGTTGAAACGAAATCAATCCCACTACCAAACCTTTAACAACTTTGAACAATTTTCTGAAATATTCTGAAAGTTATTTTTCATACTTTAAGTACTTGTACTGCATTTTCACATCATTGAGAAATGTTATCTGGTATACTTGAAATATTATTGGATTGATATCATTGTACAACTATTATACTCAGATTCTTAGTCAAGAACATTTGTTAAAAAATCATTGCAGTTAATGTATTGTATTTAAAGAAAGTAGTGTACTTTCTTTAAGTATTGTAATATAAGATAATAGTGTGTAATCTTAGGAAGTGTGTTAGAAGTTTGTAGCAGAGATCCTAGGGTAGGATTTGTTCATATTCTAACAAAAGTGGAAAAATCTCTTGTGGTGTGCAAGAGGACTGAATGTACCTTTAGTCATAAGGGGAACTAGGATAATATCGTTGTGTTAATTATTTTTCTGCCATTTATTTTTATCATACACTATCTTAATCAGAAAAATCGATCACTAAATCTCTGAAAATAAAAAAAATTCTAAACACCTAATTCACTCTCTCTTAGATGCGCATCTGTTCTTACATTAATCACCAAAAGACTCACACGTTGACTAAACATCTTCTAGTCAAACTGATTGTGTTAAAGTCTTCTCAACTTTCTAATTTAGTAATATCAAGTTGTTGAGAGCATCAGTCACCGCTGGACCAAATAACATACAATGTTTAAGATGGTTCTTTGAAAAACTCTCACACAATAATATTTACAAAATATGCTCTCATAATGTATTTTATATTTCTTAGCACTTAGAGGTAGTACAAGAATTTTCATGAGTTGCTATATGCGACGACAATAGGTTTTTCACTTGTATATATTACAATGACGATCACAAATAATTTTGTAGAGAGCCTTTGAGTCCATTAGAATTTTTGAATGTTGTGATTTCATAAAATCAACATGTGAAATAATAACTTTATCGAATCTTTAAAGATCTAGAATCATCAATAAAAAATTGTCAACATCCGTCTTCGTAATTGATTCAAACATATGATTGTCTGCCTCTGATAAGTGCGACAAACATATGACCGTCTAGCTCTGATAATGTTGACAAGCATTTGATCATCTGACTTTGATGGAAAGTCAACGCTATGAAAAAAATCAAATATGTTTATCCTCTGCTCAATATCTTGAAAATATTAATTGTTTGAAGATATGTATGACATACTCTAATTATGATAACCTATGCTCTTTTTACCTCTGTATCAAGATATACAAAATCAATTATAAGGGTAAATTTAGACAAGCTTTAATGGTGAATCAATCTCTATAGATTTGATACAAAATTTTGTGATACATGTTGGTGTGTAACCCTTATCGAAGAAAATAAACAAACACTACAATAAACACAATACAATCATCTTTGCACTCTTATTCTTAACCCTATTGCTTCATCTAAATGATGAGAGATATTCACTTGCTAATAATGTAACTTTGTAAACACACTTTTGGAAGAGTTATTTAGAAAACCTATAAACACATTATGTATGTAACCTAGCCTAGTAGTAGTTGCATCCCTCAACAACTTGACTATAATAACCTAAAAGATTGAGAAGACTTGAACATAGTTAGATTGACTAGTAGGTGTTCATTGGACATGTGATTTATGTTGTGCATTAGTGGATCAAATCTTTCAATTTGAAGAGATTAGACATATTTACCGTGTTTATGGTGAACCAAGATAAGTTGACTTGTATTGTTATGTGCTTACTGCCTTATTTGATATGATTTATCATTGTAATTTAATTTTGTAAATATTTTTTTTTAAAATAAAACATAATTCAACCCCCTCAATTTCTTGTATTTTTCATTCTACAATTGGTACCAGAGCTCAGTCTCAAAGCTGAGCATCTAACCATATTTGAGTAAAAATATGTGTTATTATGTCTAACTCTAGTGATGAAGTTACAAGTGGAAGCGTTAATCATGCTTCTTTTTTTTTTTATGAAGAGAGATTTTAATATTGGAAGGATATGCTTAGAAGTTTCTACATCTCACATGATCCTGAACTTTGACATACAGTCGAAGATGGCTATGAGGCCCCAAAAGACCTTGTTGATTTTGAAATATACATAAAGGATTTCAACACTGATAAAAAGAAACAACACAAGATGCATCATAAAGAAACAATAAAAAGTATCTTTGATGTTCTGATTCTCAACGATGAAGGAAATAAGCAGTTACATGAAACTAAGACAAAAATTACTTGTCAGAAAATAAGCATATCCCAAAAAGGTTATGATGTTGTCTTTAATCAAAAGGTATATAAAAAAATAAGTCAAACAAATTAATCTATATTATTTACTAGTCAAAGGAAAATAATATTAACAAAATAAATTTATTTGATTTGGAAAAATAAGATATAAAGTGTCTCATGTATGTGAATGAAAAGACTTAATCTAGTCAAAAGCTTGCCAAATCTAAAATATAAATATGATATTCTTTGTGAGGCATGTTTGAAAGGAAAACAAACAAAATCATCTTTTTCCTCAAAAAAATATTATTTACACTTCTAAACCATTTGAACTTTTACATTTTGATTTATTTAGTCATGTAAAAATAGTTTATGTCAGTGGTAAAAAATATGGACTTGTTCTTGTTGTAACTATTCCAGATGGACATAGTAAAGTTCCTTAAACATAAGGATAAGTCAAATAAAGTTTTCACTACTTTCTGCAAACAAGTGTAAATTAAAAAAGATCTTTGTATTGCAACAATTTGTAGTAATCATGAAGTGAATTTGAAAATAAACCTTTTGAAAACTTCTTTGAAGAGAATGAAATTTTACACAATATTTCTTCTCTTAGAACATCTTAACAAAACGGTGTTGTAGAAAGAAAAAATAGATATCTTTAGGAAATGACACGTACCATGATTCATTAAATGAATGTTGCCAAACACTAGTGAACATTGGATGTTATATTTATAATAGAATTTATATTACACATATTCTTAATAAGACTTCTTATGAACTGTGAAAATGAACGAAATCTAAAATTTTATATTTTCATCAATTTAGTTGTATATGTTATATTTTGAATACCATAGAGAATCTTGACAAATTTGATTCAAGATCTTAAAAGTGTACCTTTTTTAGATACTCTAAAATGTCTAAAGCCAATAGAGTATATAACAAAGAAACACTTGTTGAGGAATCAATTCATGTCAAATTTGATGACAAAAAGCTTGACCATAAAAAGTCAAAGCTAGATGTAGATTTTGCATATTTACATATATCAAATGAACTAGAAATATTAGAAGAATCCATAGAACCAGACAAAGTGAGTCTAGGCAAAAACTTGGGCTCTGGCGTACTCGTAGCCAAAACATTTGCTTCGTTATAAGCTTATTGACAACTATGACAAAACGCATTTCATGATATTTTACTGAAATTATACTTATATATGTAATATATATTACATAAATACTATTGTGTGGATACCTATATATATAGAATAATAAAACTTTGGGGTGACCATTGCCACCGTCCGTCCCTAAGAAAATTCACCTATACTTTCAACTGCACCACATCCACACGAGCAATTTGCATAGGATGTCAATTTGCTTTTATGAGTCCATGAAGACAATCTCATTTGAGTTTTCATGGATACAAGGATTCGAGAGACAATCACTCTAAAGGAAGGTTAGGCATGTGGATTTTATGTCTTGCTTTGCTAAGTCTCCACCCTTGAAAATATTGCAATAATATCATTTTTTGTTGTTGTTGTTATTTTGAAATTTTAAAAAAATAACGCAATATATTACTCTTATTTTTATTATTCTAAAAAAATTAAGTAAATTAAAATTCATTATGGATATAAGACAAGAGAAAAAATCTCTTCATGGTAAAGAACACAGGAAATTTATCTCTACATAGGTGACAAATTTAGTTAAACTATCTAAAATCGGTTTTTCTTGGATGTTTGCAATATTCAATTTTTCACTTCTATTCTTACAGAGGTCACGATGTTAGTTTTTTGGTGGGGACATTGACACTGGGCTCAAAATATACAATGTGTTGCTTTTGGAAAAAATCTAACATTTACATTATTATATAGTTCATCTATATCATAGAGATTCGATTAAATTTTACCGTAGTTATTGACTGCCTAATACAATCTTATTTTTTTTTTTTTTAAGTTTGAAATATAATAAAGTTATGAATGAGTTCATAATTTTTAATGTATTTGTTTTATCGATGCATATCCAATCATATTATAATTAGGCAAATACTAGTGGAAATATTTTAGATATTAATATAAATTAAATCATAGTGAAATATGATCGAATATATATGTAAAATATTTAATACTTTAAGTGTTACTTAAGTCATAAAAATTTAGTTTTGTTATCTCAATATACTGAGTTTAAATTTTTTTTTGAAATAGTTGTGAACTAGTCATTAATGTTATTTTAATTAATACATTTTTTTTAAAACAAAAAAACATGTGTAGAATATTTTAAAACATTTTTAAGAGTAGGATTATAAGTCCTTTATAGAGTAGCTTTATTATGGGGAGATGTACTAAAGATAATTTTCATTGTTTAGGCAGAAGATGACCCATCATCTAAACATAAAGAAATTAGATTTAGGCTTAAAAGTTTTGAATTTGAGAAAACTTATTATAGAGTGGACAAGATATTTCTTAAGAATGATTTGTATGTTTTTTCCCTTTCTAAGATTATTACTTCTCACATCGCCCTCGTCTATCTAACAGGGGCAAAACTACTTGTATCAATCGGATAACCTTTTGATTGTGCGGACTTCATAATGGGCATAGAACCCAAATATGCCTTTACATATCAAGTCTTGTAGATACTACTTTCGTATCATTAGTTACTTCACTCATCAGAGCCATGTTTGGTTTTAAAAAGTTAATGAAGCTATGATTAATATATATCATTGTTTGAAACTTGACACATAAAAACTTGCTAAACCATTGAGCTTAAAATATAAACAATTAAAATAAGGACCAACAACAATCATGCACCAAAGTCGCCAGTAACAAAATCAGAAAATCAATTGCACTATCAAGTTATAAAAAAATACCATAGTCACAGTAGATTCATCGTGGTCTTGTGATAAGGAAAACCGCATCGCAATTTGAATCGACGCCTAATTGAAACAACAATATGATAGACACTAACCACATACAACAAAATAGAAGATAGAGAGAGAAGGTAATATTTTAAAAAGGGTCCTGCTAACAAGTGTTTGTTATAGAAAGAAAAAAAAAATAAACTATAATTTTTTAATAAAAAAATCACAATTTTTACGATTTTAAAATATAAATTACATAAATTTCAATAGATTTTTTCTTTATTTAGACTCTTAACAAGTGTCTAAGTCACTTGTTTGCATTTTCATTTAAAACAAGTGGTTAGTTCGAATTTTAAGAATGGAGGAAAGTAAAATCAACGATTTTACTCTCGTTTCACCGCAGAGAATTTATAATGCCATTATCTCATTCAAAAACTCTTCACTCCTTCCCTTTCATCTTTTCTTTTTCTTCCAAAATCATCTTTATCAAAAATTTATAATGCCATTATTATAAATAAAAAATATATGCCTTAAATTATAATCACTATTATAAAACAAAAAAAAAAACTACTTTTAAATTATTTAGTATTATTATTTATAATACACACTTCTTTTATTTCAAAATAATTAATATTAATAGTTAAATTTTTTACATTAAAAATAAAGAATTTAATAAATTAGACTTATACTTTAAGTAAAATTTAAAACATTAATTGTATTTAATTATATTTTTTAATACCATATAGGGATGGCAATGGGTAGGGTTTGGGTAGGGTACTATAGTACCCGTACCCATACCCGCAGTTTAAAAAAATACTCATATCCGTGCCCGTACCCTCTTGAGTATCAACTTTAATACCCGTACCCTTACCCTCTGGGTATCTAAGTGCCCGTACCCGTACCCATTACCCACACTTTAACTAAAATAAATCGATAAATATTATTTTGTGATTAAATTTAAAAAGTGTAAATACCACTCATAGTCCCTTAACTTAATTTCAGTTAACGTTTTAGTCCTTTATTTTTTTTTTTCCGATTTTGTCCTTTATTTTAATTTTAAGTGACAATTTAATCTTTTTTGTTTTAAAATGTTAACAATGTTATCCTTTTTTTTTACAAAAATTCATCAAAATTTTCAAACAAAACTCATAAATTTAGTTATATTCTTTAATATAAAATAAACTTTATCAAATTTGTAACTCAAATCTTCAAATAAACTCATATTTGTCATTCTTTATTTGATGTTGTTAGAGATAAAAATATGAGTTTATTTAAATATTTAAGTTATAAATTTGATGAAATAGCATTATATTGAGGAAGATAATTAATTTTGTGTTTTGTTTGAAATTTTTGATGAATTTTTTGAAATTTTGCATAAAATAAGGATAAAATTGTTTGATATTTTAAAACATAAAAGATCAAATTGTCACTTAAAATTAAAATAAATGACCAAATCGGGGGAAAGAAAAAGATAAAAGACTAAAACGTTAACTGAAATTAAGATAAGGGACTATATGTGGTATTTACTCATTTAAAAATTATCCAAATATCATAAATTAAATCATAAAATATTATAAACCAAAATATTTTCTAACTCAAAATATTTGAAGTGAACACTCGTTACAATACACATTCAAATATCCATAATAATATTTTATGAAGTTGCAAGTCTTACGACAATATTATTTGAGATCAATAAAAACAATTTATAAGTTGCATGTATAATTATAAAGACACAATTAATAAGATATAATTCTTAGTTATAAAGTCACAATTATTTAACTATTAATCATAATTAAATTCTTAAAAAGTTTGCAAACGTTTATCTTTTGATTTGATTATAAATATTGTAATGGTCCAATGATATTAATAGATATTAAAACATAAAGAAAAACAATTAATTAAACTAAATATTAATATAATAAATAAATAATATATTTATATAAGTGCGGGTGCGGGGCGGATACTATAGTACCCGTCCCCGTACCCATACCCGCTTAATTTTGCGGGTAATTACCCGTCCCCGTGCCCATATCCATTATGCGGGTTTTTACCCTACCTATTGTGAGTTTTTTTTGCGGGTACCTACAGGGTGGGTCTGGGTCTAATTGCCATCCCTAATACCATAAAAGTAACTTTTGTAGCAAATGTAGTAGGAAAAAAAAAAAAGGTTAACCGCGTTTTGGTGTTGGCAATTCCCTTCAAGTGAGTCGACAACATTGGCTCTTCAAAATTTCCATAGCATATGATATGATATGATACTCACCAATGACACCCACAACAACACAACCACACACCATCATGAGTATCAGCATCAGCATCATTTCACACCACAACAATTGATTCATTCATTAATTCACATAACAGCAACAACCGCCACCTCATTCCCTTGTCTTGTTTCTTCAACCACACCACACAACACCTCACAATAATAATAATAATTCCACAACTATTAAGTCAGATCCACACCCTCTCTTATTAACATCACCATCATCACTATGGCAGACATAGTGAATCAACTATTAGCTAAACCGATCCAACTAGCAGACCAAGTTACCAAATCAGCTGAAGAAGTAAGTTCATCATTCAAACAAGAATGTTTAGAACTCAAATCCAAAACCCAAAAACTAGCTTCACTTCTCCGACAAGCCGCAAGATCAAGCTCCGATTTATACGAACGACCAACCCGCCGCATCATCGGAGACACCGAACAAATCCTCGACAAAGCACTCACCTTAGTTCTCAAATGCAAAGCCAACGGTCTCATGAAACGCGTCTTCAGCATAGTCCCCGCCGCCGCTTTCCGTAAAATGTCTTCCCACCTCGAAAACTCCATCGGAGACGTCTCATGGCTCCTTCGTGTCTCCGCTCCGGCGGAGGAGCGCGGCTATGAGTATCTCGGTCTTCCACCTATCGCGGCCAACGAACCAATTCTAGGTCTAATTTGGGAACAAATCGCGATTCTTCACACGGGATCCTTGGATGAGCGATCCGATGCTGCTGCTTCTTTGGTTTCACTCGCACGTGACAACGACCGTTACGGAAAACTAATAATCGAAGAAGGTGGCGTTGTTCCTTTGTTGAAACTTATTAAAGAAGGTAAAAAAGAAGGTCAGGAGAATGGTGCTAGAGCTATTGGTCTTTTGGGTCGTGATTCTGAGAGTATTGAAATTATGATTCATGCTGGTGTTTGTTCTGTTTTTGCTAAGATTCTTAAAGAAGGTCCTATGAAAGTTCAAACTGTTGTTGCTTGGTCTGTTTCTGAACTTGTTTCAAAGTATCCTAAATGTCAAGACCTTTTTGCTCAACATAATATTGTTAGGTTGCTTGTTAGTCATATTGCTTTTGAAACTGTTCAGGAACATAGTAAATATGCAATTGTTAGTAATAAGCCAATTTCTTCTATTCATGCTGTTGTTATAGCTAGTAATAGTAATAATGACTTTCATTCTAATGATGTCAACAACGAGAACCAAGATCAAGTCAAAATTAGGATGCAACATCCTTTAGGTGATAAGTCTACTAATCAAATGCATAAAGTGGTGGCCAGTACTATGGCAATGCATGCTGCTAATAAGCAACAATCTAATGAAGGAAATGAAGTTAGTCTAAGTCAAAATTCTCAACCTCAGGTGGTGGTTAGTCATACCAATGGGAATGGGAACGGGAATGCCAACGCCAAGCATAGTAGCTATTCTTATTCGGGAATTAACATGAAGGGAAGGGAACTTGAGGACCCTGAGAGTAAGGCTGAACTGAAAGCGATGGCAGCGAAAGCGCTTAGGTTTCTAGTGAAGGATAACTCGGGGATTTGTCGAAGTATAACAGAATCAAGGGCTTTGTTATGTTTCGCTATTTTACTTGAAAAGGGGCAAGAAGAAGTGAAGTACAATTCTGCCTTGGCGTTGAAGGAGATTACTGCTGTGGCGGAGAAAGATCCTGAATTGAGAAGATCGGCGTTTAAGCCGAATACTCCTGCTTGTAAAGCAGTTGTTGATCAAGTGCTTGATATTATTGGTAAAGAAGATAAGAGACTTTTGATTCCTTGTATTAAGGTTATTGGGAGTTTGGCGAGGACATTTAGAGCAACTGAGACGAGGATAATTGGTCCGTTGGTTCGACTTCTCGACGAAAGAGAGGCTGAAGTATCGAGAGAGGCTGCAGACTCACTCACAAAATTTGCCTGCAATGATAACTACCTCCACCTTGATCACTCCAAGGCAATTATAAGCTCCGGTGGTGCAAAACACTTGGTTCATCTTGTGTATCTTGGGGAGCCAGCGGTTCAATATTCAGCCTTGAAACTGCTAGCTTATATTGCATTGCACGTGCCAGACAGTGAAGAACTTGCTCGGGTTGAGGTTCTTGGAGTTCTTGAATGGGCATCCAAGCAACCTAACAGGACTCAGGACGAAACCATTGAAGCATTGTTGCAAGAATCGAAGAGTAGGCTGGAGCTTTACCAGTCTAGAGGTTCAAGAGGGTTCCAAAAACTACATCAATAGGATGAGTAATTAGTTGTTGTCCAAAAAAAAAAGGAAGAGTAATTAGTTGTTGTGGGTGGTGGTGGTTTGAGGTTTTTGAATGATTTGCATCTTGTCTATTGTGTTCGCGAGAGTGTATATACAATCAATTATCTTCTTGAATTGTTCTCACTAATCTTTTGTCATTGTGTCTTTGTAAAAAGCTCTAGATTGCTCTATGCTTCAAGTTCATTAGTATAGGAAATCAAGAATATTGCAGGAGTTGATGAAGAAGCTGCACTCAGAATCAGAAGCAAAATCAACAATGTATGGCAGATTAGAAAATGCAGTTAAAACAGGTGGAAAATGTATGACTCAATCAGGGTCAAAAAACTGCTTAGCTGAAAAAACAGTGGGGGGTAATGTCACATTTTTATATGGTTAAAAACTAGACTATTACTCATTTAGAGATGGAAAGAGTAAAATTTACAAGTGAACTTTTTTGTACTCTGGAAGTTGTAGTCATCTGTCATATGGGTTTCAATGTAACTATACTAACATTTGCTTATTTTCTATAATTGCATTAGATGTTTGTTAGATTTTCACAATTAAGAAATTTTATTAGATGTTTGTTAGGTTTTCATAATTAAGAAACTATTTGATATGACATATAGCTCAACAAAGTTGCCTTATGGTCATCATTTTTGGCAGGCATACAGCAAAAAATTGCAAAAAGTATGTTAGTTAGGAATATAACACAACATATGCAAGAAAAGGAATTTGCCATAAGGCTATAACGCGCCTTAAAAAGATTCTTTGAAAAGAAAAGGAACAAGAGCTGTACACCATATATATATATATATATATATATATATATATATATAAAAGTTGCAATCAAATTTTTAAGAAACTCACTACTAAAGAGAGGTATAAGACCAAAGATAAGAAAGTGGCACCGTATCTTTAAAGGCAAGAAAAACCGTGAGGATACCAAAGGAAAACGATTCTACCAGACAACTGAGGTACATCAAGCTTGATGTAGAGTTCTAAATGAGAGCATTCATTGAGAAATTAAAAAGTGAGTACATTCTTTTCTCGCTTGTCTAGGACTAACTAGCCCATGCAAAGCTCCCTATACAATACAACAACGTTAAACTATTTTCTTGCTACTTGCTAGGTAGTTTTGGTTTACATGAATCACTCACACTGTCAAAACCAACATTCAGTAATAAAACCATAAAAAATATTATTGATAATAGTTTTGGTGAAATTGACATTACAAAAATTGCAGGAATTTATCTTAAGTAATAAGTGAAATACAAATCATTAACATTCCAGTCCGTAAATTTTATCAAATTTTTTATTAATTTAACTAATAATATTAATATTTATCTATTAAAAAAAAAAACAACTATTACAATTGTCTAATGTTACCCCACTTTCACTCCTTTTTCTATTTCGAACTTGGTTGATTGACACAAAGTTCATATCATAGCCTACAGTTAAAGCTTCACTAAGCTAACATGTACACGTGTAACACATTCATTTCAGTGCATTTTCTCATCATGCATGTTGATTAGAAAACCATGAGAGTGAGTCTCCCACAAAAAAAAGAAATACCATGGTAATTAAAGAAAATGTTTCTTGCACCTGGAATCCGAATCCAACGTGGACCGAAACAACATTGGATTCAATTGTGCTGACCAATTTATGTTTTATTTCCGACCCTATCCTCATACAGTTTATGTAAAACAAATGTAAGGCATCTATGCAATTAGGATTTCCAATAATTTAAAAAGAATTTTTTGCGATGAAAAAAATCTGAAGTATTCATTTTCATTTTTTACTTAATTTAAACGAGTCTTATGGTATTCAAGTATTCAATTTACAGCTTTTAAAAATATCGTACTGTATTAAACAAATTTCAAACTTTAATAGATTGTTTTTCATAATAGATTGCGTTGGGCTATTTACTTAACTTTAAGTAGGAGTTGTTTTCCTACCACGTGAAATTTATATTAATTCTCATTTTGGTGAGTAAATTTTGCACGCATCTCAAATATTAGATGAAACACACGCCATAAAGAAAACGATCCCAGACACTTTTTTTTTTATTATTGGTTTTCTATTTATAAGAGAGATGAGTAGATTGCATTTATGTATGTGACGACATAAAGGCTATTAATTATCCTACATTTTAAAGAAGTTCCACTTCATTTCTTCAATAATCTAGATACATTAATTCACTTGGAAGACATCTCTTAAATTTCAACCACATGTGTTTGTTTTTATTGTTGTTTGCACATTCTAATAGATTTCCCAACAAATTTCCTATTTCTTTATAGTATGTTTGGATAAGTAACTTAAATTCTAGGTAATTTATTTATTTTAATTTAACTTATTTTTAAAATTTATTATATAAATAATTTATTCTTTTAAATTTGGGCTATTTTTATAAATTTCATAAATTTTTGGGTAAAATAAAAATTAAATTTAGGCAGAATAAT
>JBBPBT010000347.1:9596884-9609485 GCA_037974875.1 Cicer bijugum
ATATAGATCTTTCTAAACTCAATTAGCTAAACCTTACAACTTTGAGTTTATTCTATAGATATTCACGCTATTTTTTTTTATAGTTTTCTTTTACTATTTTTCCCATTAAATTTTACTTTTTTTTTTCATTACTTTGTTTCACACATCTTTGTTGTATGGGTTTATGATTAATGTATTGTTTTTTTAATGGTCCTTATCTTTATATTTGTACTTCATATTTACTCTACAATCTTGATTTTTATCCATTTTTTATTAGAAAGTATTAATTTGCTTTTTCATTCCTATCATTATTTTTTTGCAATATACTATTATGTATTTTTTATTTTTTTTAATCTTCTGAGAAAGGCATTGGCTCCGGACAAAGGTGTTCATGCATTTTTTTTTATGGGTCACTACACATTATTTCTTTCAGTTTTTTGTTTGTTTTTAAAATTCACAATATGTGTACTTTATTGTTGATGAGTTTTCTATATGAAATTGCAGAAGTAGCATCTTACTTCTGTCAAAACAAACAATTTGGTTCATGTTATTAAGCTCCAACCATGATTTAAAATAATATAAGTTTATTACTCTAAATAAATATTTGTCAGGGATAATAAAAAATTACAGGATAAATATTTATGTTAGTACTTAAAAAATCGGATAAAATATTATTATTGATAAATATTAAAAAATAAATAAATAAATATTTATCATCAATACATAAAAAATACAAGAAAAATATTTTAAAAATGATAAATATAAACAATCACAAAAATAAATATTTATCACTAATATATAAAAAATATAAAATAAATATTTATTACAAATAAAAATTAAAAAACAATAAAGAATATATATTTTTACTTATACATACAAAAATACGAGATAAAATTAGATTATTATTAAATATTTATCACTTATTATCTATTTCAATTTTATTGATAATTATTACTCATAACAAATAAATTATTTATTTATAACATAAATAAAAAATAATTTTTATTTAAGAAAAAAATATATTAATGACGCGATACTCCGTGCACAATCACGGGTAACTTACTAGTTAACACGGTGAAAATATATTTTCAAGTTCCTTAAATATAAATCTTTAATTAAATCAACATTTTGGTTTAAAAAGTTTGGTTAACCAAAAACCTTTCATAGGTTTTTGAAATATCCCTTAATAATCAACTTTTTGTTCGCCCCACTGCTTATATTCTAATAAGATGAGATTGATATGTATTAAAAAAGAGTTTGACACATAAATTTGATAATAATATGGATGGTTAGTACAATTCAAATTAAAACAGTTGATTAAATGATTAATAAATATTATAATAAATCATTATTGATTAATTATTTAGATAAACATAATTAATTTTAATTTTAAATATTTTTAACCACAATTTTAAGTGTTTAAACAAGGTGATCCTAGTTGCAAAAGGCCGATTAATTTTATTGTGTTTTGTTCAAATCTCTTCAAATTGAAGTGTAATCACTATAATGGTCACTATCTAATTACTTTTTGTTGTAAATGATGATCTTTTAATGGAAGTTTGTTGGAAATAATGATGACATTTACGAGAGTGAGTTAGTGTTGTTGTGAATTGAAAAAATAAAAAAATTCCACATATGAGGGATATCACACACTAATAGGGCATATAAGGTGGAGGTATGATACTTGAGTGCACTCCTATTTTGTGGAGGGAGATCGCAAACAAATTGACCACCACACATGTGTGCTGCCGTCGCCCGTCTGGTCCGACCTTGACTTTGGCTATGTGGTATATTATTTTTTAGCCACTGAGTCAATATTAAATAGAAGGTTCTCCTCAATTGAAAAATCAGACCAAAAGTTCTTCGTATCTAAGATTTTTGTCTTTTTTCCCTTCTTACTTTTTCTTCTCTTTCTTTTGAATGATCTTAGTGTCATATTACGAGTGACAATCATTCGATTGTCATATTGAGGGTGTAATTCTAGAATAGTTTTTTACGGTGCAGTAGAACTTCGATACGTAGTCTATTTTGCACAATTTGGACAGTACCTTAAAATTTCTTAAAGAGAGCGACATAATTCGCGACTCAACCTAATAATATTTTTGGTGTCATAAATTATTTTAAAAAGTTTTTTTTTTTTTAATTTAAAACAACACTTTTTCTTGGAAAGTGGGTTGTCCTATCAGATCTGTCCTACTGTTGTTGTTTCTTTTGCTCGCGTTTCCACTTACTTTTGCTTAATGAAGTTTGTTTCCCATTGAAAAAAAACAATACCACACTTTTCAAGTTCCAATTTTAATACAAATCTTGATTAATGAATAATATATCCTTTATTCGTGTCACAATAAGCATGAATATATATCAGAAATATAATAATTAAAAAAAAATATTTTATTTATTAAATTATTTATCTTAATTACTAATAATTTTTTTTATTATTGTCAAATATAAATTATAATTATATTTTTGAAGTTCTATATATAATATATATTAAAAAATAGTATAGTGAAAAAATAATTAAAATTATATTAAAAATCGAGAAGAACATTCATTATAAAATAATTTTTTTTATATAAAATAACATTCATTGTAAAACAAATAAAATATATTTAAACACTTAAATATGATATGTATTTGAACATAATTTAGATAATTAATAGATTTTGAACACCTAAGATTGTATTAATAAATTTGAAATATATTAATACATTCATTTAAATATCTACTTAACGCAATATGTAGATATATACCATTATGCCATTCATCGTTAAAAAATTGGCAAAAACACATTTGCCTATCATAAATTTGTTTAACAACATCAGATTAATTCTGAGTGATTTTTGGTCCCAAGTAGATTCTTTAAATCACATTATATGTACATCGCTACTAATTTGTTTTAACTAAAAAATATCATATTATGAATACCACCAATAAAACTCTAATATCTTTAGTAAAAATTAAACTCCATTTCTGATCACATAATAAAATATATACCAGTAGAGAGTTGATTGTGATTTGATAGGTTATACATAAATTTTATTGTAAATATTTATTGAGATTGATTATTATGTGACTTTAATGGGCATTCATATCCAAGCTATTCTAAATAAAAAAATCAAATAAATCTGAAAACTTAATAACCAAAAAAAATTTAATAGTATTTTACTTTTTTGAATATTTTTTTTTGTAAAATTTCATTTGAATAAGATTAAAACTAAAGATTCATCTTAGTTCTTTAGAAATTTTGAAAGAATAAATGTTATGTCCGTGTTTTTTCAAGGGAAAAAAAATAAAAGAAAAAAATATAATAATAATAATAATTAATTAATTAATAATAATAATAATAAATAAATAACAAAATAATCCCACCCATTCTCTCTCTTTCCATCTCACTCTCTCACTCCCTCATTTTCTCATTTCATTTCTCTCTCCTTCTCCTTCTTCCTCTCGGCTATCTCCCCACTTCCCCCATTTTTCATTTTTTTTCTTTTCTTTTCTTTTCTTCTTCTCACTTAAAGCCAAACTAGTCTACTTAAATTTTAAACTCATAGGAAGGATATATAAGTGCTTGGGTGAAATTTTGAATTAGGGTTTGTCCTCTAAAGAAAGAGAAGGGTACCCATCACATGAGAGTTGTTGATTGAAACTCTTTGAGGTAATTGCACAACTCTAATCCTAGTATGAATTCATAGAAAAATATAGATTTGAGTAAAAATCTTATTTTGTGCTTATGGTATATTTAAATGATTTTTAGGCTTTCCTATAGCTAGTTAAACCTTAGAATAATTTTTTTAAAGTCTTGGAAATATTCTTGATGCTCAGATTTATCCGCTGAGATCCTACCGGCTACTTTGAGAGTTGTTGGAGAGCAAAGTTAGAGGATTCTTTATAGATGTGAGTTGACGACAATCGTCATATATTTTATACTGCTATTATTATTATTATTATTATTATTATTTTACTTGCTTTCTATATTAAAGTTTTTATTGAAAATTTTGGGAAACACATCCTTTGAATTTTATCTCAATTTCGTCAATTATTTGATGTAATGGTCTTTGCTATATAATATGTTAATTGTTGGATTTACGTATGAGTTAAAGTCTTTAAATATTTATTTGTTATGCGATTGAATATATTTTACATGAATTTCGATGAAATAATTTAAACGCGTGTTTTGGAAAATCGTCGTTATATTATTAAATCGTTAACTGCGTTATGTGCACCTAGTTACCTCGTTGTGATTAGGGAGGGCTACCCGTTAGATGGAGCTGCCCCTATGAGAAATTTTGTCCGTAGGAGGAAAGAGCTATCGACGAGATGTAAGCTCCCTAGTTGATATGTGATGATGCATTGCGGGAATTGAGAGGAGAGGGTCACCCTTAGGAGGAAAGGACTATCAATGAGATAAAGCCGCCTCTTGATTCTAAAAATTTGTATTGTTACTTGTTTAATTTTCTAATGATTTTAAGGTTGTTGAATTGGATTTCGTTTCGTTATTCACTGGATTTTAATATTTTTGTCAAGCGATTAAACAATTACTCGTGCCTTTTGTGTTTCCCTTCCAATTGATGGTGGTTGTTGTCTCCTCACTAAGTCTTTGTGACTTACCCGTTATGTTGCTTATTTTTTTCAGATTCGCAAGCAGCTGAGTAGGAATCAATTATTTGATTCAAGTCTCAACATACTTCCTTTTTTTTTTGTAGGCCTCTTTGATCGAGGACCATTTTTGTAACGGTTGTTGAGTCTATGTAATTTGCAGCTATTTTGAAGTTTAGAAAGTCTATTTAGTTTGTTGGAAAGTGCATTAAGAAACTTGATTATGTTATTTGAATTGTGATTGGATTGAAAATTTGACAGAGATTTCTTAAATTTGGAAATATTGAATTTACAGAGGAGACTCTGTCGAAATTTCGAGTAAAAATATATGTATTTTTTTTTGAAATGATTAGAGAGCGGTTTAGTTATTTAATTGTTAAGTTAATTGATAGGCTTGCCAGGCTAGAAGTATAGCTTGTACGCCGGTCACGACATTTAAATTTCGGGTCGTGACAATAAATTTAATATTTGAGAAAAATAAAAATATTTTTTTAATTTAAAAATAAATAAATTGGATCGATTTGTTTCTTTTGTAAATCACACTTAGAAAATTGAGTTTTTTTTATGACTTGTTCGATAATTCATTAACTCGATTATCACACATGTAATTTCTATAAAAATAGACAATTAGGCCATTGACAATAAAAAAAATAGTTAATTAAGTCAATGACATAGATTCTAAGTTTGTTCATTTAATTCCTGCCAGAGACTTAATTGTCTAATTTAACTATTGTAAATGACTTAATTGTCTATTTTTATAAAAATTACGTGTGAAATAATCAAGTTGATGAGTCACCGGACAATTCAACAAAAAAATACTCTGTTGGTTCACATAAAGCTTAATTTAGTCTAATTTATTTTTTTAAAGAACTAAAAAGTGTTTTTATTTTTCTCTATGACTAAATTGGATTTTACAAAATTTCTCAATAACTAAAATGGATCTTTAGTTTAAGATTAAATTGGGGCAAAATAATACAATGAAGGTGAGTGTTGGCTTCAACCCTTCTTCTAGTTAATATGTTTAAATATTCTCTAGTCTCTATAAATGTACCACTTTTTTTATTTTTTTTATTTTAGTGTCTATAAATTTTTTGTTTGTATTTAGTCTCCGTAAAATAAGAGTCAATATATTTTTGTTTATCTCATATTTATTTATACATATTTCAACCGCCTATTTGATAAATATCAAGATTCACTGCATGGGTTAAATTCAGGATTGATTTTTGTTTTTTTTTTAAAATTAAATCAAACTCAATCACATATATAATTTTTAGTATTTATTTTATTATTAATGTGAGATATTACAATAATTTATTATTTTTAATTTCTTTTATTAATATTTATTAACTTATTTTTATTTCATATATTTCAAACATAAATTTTTTAATAAAGATATTTTAAACGTAATTGATACTTGTTATTTAGTAATATGAGTTTTTAACTCTATTAATTCTTTATCAAAATACCTCTAATAATTTTACATATTTTTCTCCAATCATCAATAAATAATATAATATAAACATAAATATAATTTTCTTATCAATTTTTTTTCTAATTTATGTGATTTTAATCAACAAGCTTGTATTTAGAGACAGATATAATATATTACATGGTATATATATATTGACGTATTGAAACTTTAAATATGTTATTTGATATAGTATAAATATATAAACTGTGCTAGTAAAAGCTTAATGAAGTAATCCAATCCAAACCAACCTTAAGTCCTTAATAGGTCAAATCAATTTTTATTTTCAGAATAAGTTATTTTATCTTTGGAACATATAAAATTTTGTATCTAAACTGATCCAAATTAAACGGCGAACACTCGTGCATTTGTTGTGTTTTGATCTCATGCTTGTTAGGATCCCGAGTTCCAATTTCAGGTTTTCGTTGAGCCCAACCCATCATAATTTAGATTGATCTTATAATTGATCAATCAATTTTTGAATCAAAAATATTCAGATATAATATTTGGACTTAGTGTGTGGATATGTTCCTGCCCAATGGATCATATAATGTTGAAATCCATGGTTTAAACCATGGTAAACCATATAGAGTGGAGACTACTACAAATAGTACAATCCTAATAAAACAACTAAGAGCATAGAGATTGTTCATGTGTTGGACAATTATAATTCAGATATTGAAAAGGAGTATGCTTATGTTAGTGAATAGATGGAAAGTAGTGACCTTAATTCAAATTTAGTCAAAGAGAATGGAACAAAGTATGATCAATTTAGGGTGAAGGAGCTAAACAAGAATTACAAGTTCAAATTGGTACTAAAGTTTAAATCACTTGTTGCATCTGCATATGAAATTGATGTTGCTTCTACACTTGTTAATGTGCCTGTGTCAACTACTGCTTTTGTTGTTGCTTTTGAGTTTGTTACTGTCTCTGCATCTGAAATTGTTGTTGCCTCAGCGTTTGTTGTTGTGTTTGCTACTGCTTATGACGCTACTATTGAACTAATCGAGGTAAATTCTACAATATACATAATCATTAGTCAAATGTGTAATTCTGCAATGTTAAATAACTCTGCAAATATTAGTTGCTTTAGCTAGGTACTCATGTTGTTTATATGATTTCGATTTTGCATTTGTTGCTGATTTTGCAGAAAATGAAGAAAACAAAACGGTGCTAGGAAATTAAGTGTTAAGAATGTGACGAGAAGTGGCAAATTGAAGACTACTTTTAAAGGTGCCTACAGTGGTCCCGAAAGTGATTAACAAATTCAATTACTAATAGATGATGATGATGATGATGATTGAGCAAGTCCATTAATAGTTGGTGATGCAGAAAGTTCACAACCTAGATCCTAAAATGGGAGATTGTTTTGGTCAATTAAGAAATTGAGATGAGATTTGTAGGATGACGACTCAATGACAATTTTGAAGTTATTTTGTTTTTTGGTTGTTGTAGAGAACCTTAGTTAAATGTTAATGTAACTTAATTACGAATGACAATTGTCTATTTTGATCAATACAAGATGATTATGTATCTTGGTTAAGACAAAATATTTCTATGTATTTTGATTATGAATGCCAATTGTCTATTTTGGTAAAGACAAAATGCTTCTATGTATTTTAGTTATGAATGTTATAAATGACAATGATTTATTTTAGTTAAATTAATTCATTTTGTTAATCTTTTTTACGAGTTAATTTTCAAGTTGATGGAATTAATGATATATATCATGTCTAACTATTTTGTCAATAAATATTGGAAGTATGTAAAGGTTATTTATTTTGAATTATTCTCATTTAGATTGTTTGTTTTGTATGGTGATGAGATCCTATTATTGTGTTGCAACATTGTTAAAATTTGAAGGGAAAGAGATTGAGTTGGGTGTGCGAGAATATGAATCATTGGATTGACGAAGATGACAATAAAACTCATGTTTATGAGTTTGTGATTGATGATGTTAAATATGATTTAACTAACAAATAAAAATAAATATACAAATTATTTTAATATTTAAATTAATATTCTCATTAGAGTACTATAATTGATACATATTTTACTTGGTTTATCTGCTCACGTTTTTATAATGTATATTTGACATTAATAACAACAACAAAAAAATTTGGTTAGAGCCAGGATGAATTCCAAACAAAATTTGTTAAATGATTAAAATTATTATATTTATAAATACTAAAATATATTTAAACTTTAAATTTATATTTTATTGGAATAATTGATCAACGGTCTTTTTATCAAATCACATATTTGTAAAGTCCACTAAATAAAAAATAAATGTCTCTGATATTGCAGAAATAAAATCGAAATAAAAAAAATCACTAAAACTATATTTAAAGTATAAAAATAATATAATTATCTATAATTATTTTCTTTTAAAAAAATGAATATATATAAAGGCTGTGGGAGAGCTATAGAAATCAGGATTCTACGAGAGTGTGTGTTTAGGGTTTCTTCGGGGTTCGGATCAAATGGCGGAAGAGAGATTCACGGGTGTGGTGCAATGGTTCAACAATGTCAAAGGTTTCGGTTTCATCAAACCCGATGACGGTGGTGAAGATCTCTTCGTTCATCAATCTTCCATCAGATCCGACGGCTTCCGCACTCTTCTAGATGGAGATCGCGTTGAGTTCGCCATCGCTACCGGCGACAACGACAAAACCAAAGCTGTCGATGTCACCGGACCTAACGGCGCTCCTCTTCAGTCCAGACAGGACAACTACGGCGGAGGAGGCGGTGGCCGTGGATTCGGCGGCGGATTTAGAGGCAACGACAGGAGAAACGGCAGCGTCGGTGCTGGTGGTGGTGGATGTTACAACTGCGGTGATACTGGTCACATCGCTAGGGAATGCAACCGGAGCAATAACTCCGGCGGTGGTGGAGGTGGAGGCGGCGCTTGTTATACTTGCGGCGCATTCGGTCACATCGCGAGAGATTGCATGCGTGGAGGAAACAACGGTGGTGGAATCGGCGGTGGTATCGGAGGCACGTCTTGTTACAGATGCGGCGGGATCGGACACATAGCGAGAGATTGCGCTACTGCGAGAGTTGGAAGCGGCGGTGGTGGCTGTTATAAGTGCGGTGAAGTCGGTCACATAGCTAGGGATTGCAGTATTGAAGGAGGAAGGTTTGAAGGCGGAAGATTTGGTGGCAACAATAACAGCGGCGGAGGCGGTGGCAATGGAGGAAAGAACACGTGCTTTAACTGTGGAAAGCCAGGACATTTTGCAAGGGAGTGCGTTGAAGCTTCTGGTTGAAGGGAAAAGGTTGAATAGTACATATTCTCTTTTTTTCTTTTTTTGCACATTTTAACTGATGATTAGTATTTCTCTTTATATATTATTATTCTTATAATTTTGGGTAAGCAAAAGTATACTACATAGGATGCTATGGTGATGATGACTGGTTTTTGTTTTTGGTTTTGACTCTGTTACTGGTTCATAGCCAATTGGGCTTTCTTTTATGGTTGATTTGAATTTGAATTTACATAGCCGACAATGCCCTATTAGACCCTTTTTATGATTAATTAACACCTGTCTTTCTTGTTAAAGTTTTAGATGGTTGATTTATTTGAATGAATTGTTCTTATGATTGTGACGTTGGGGTTTAATAACATGTTAATGATAAAGGAGTTAACGATAATTAGTGATTGTGTAGTTTCCCATTTTCATTGTTGGCAAGATGAACCATTGTCTCTGTCCCCGATTTATTAGATGTGTGTTTTTTTGGACCTGGACTTAATTGTTGGTTCTTATAAACCTTCACTTTGGATTGAGATTTACTACAATAGGAACAGATAGACTGAATTTGAACAGTGTGGTTGCGTTTTGATCTCTGAAAAATGCGTTTCTTCTGATGATGTCTTGAAAACATGAGTAGTCTGTCTCATACTGGTGTAGTTTTTCAACCTTCACATATTTTTGAGCCTGCATTACATTATCTAAACGTGTTAGTGGTCTCCATTTTGCTTTATGTGCTCATTTAACGGATTTCTAATTGTGGGAGAGGTATGCCTTCTTTGTTGCACCCTGAAATACTGTCTGGAACATGGTACTAGTTTACTCAGCTGCCATAGTTTTTGCGAATCATTTAACTTTCTGTTTTGAAAGGATGATACGTCTTAACATACCCTTAAGTGTGATTGAAATGTTATATGATCATCAATCATGTTTTCTTTTAATTTTCTTAGAATCCCAAAATTTAAATTTAGCTATCCAAATCCCTCAATCCAAATGTACACCCTTAATCTGTGAAATTGCTTTTGTTCTTTTTAGTCGTGCTTTGGTCACAGTTTGTAACTCGTGCACAAAAGCTTGTGCACATGGATTGGTCTTGTGAAAAAGTTAGTCTTACCTGTTCAAAATCCGGAAGTACTATGCAAACGATTGTCAGTTTACTACCACGATGGTTGCTGAAGGTTTGGGAAAAAATAAATTTAAAACCAATATATATTGTAACTAATGTTCATTAGAAATTTACAAACACAAATTGATAACTGAATTGGTAACTGGTACCAATTCTAAAATCATTAGCTTCTGTGCGCCAATTTGTAATGAACTCCAGTAAATAAATCTGGTACCCCAATAAAGTAGAGAAACAAAACTCACAAATCTTATTTACCAGGTTCTATACTCGGTTTCATTCTCACAAGCCCCTGAAACAATAGTTGTCCACATAGTATCACAAAAGGAGTGAAACTTAATCAGGGAAAATGCTCTTAATTTAGGGGAAACCCCAGCATCTCTCTGCCCCCATGTACCTGTAGTATACCAGTTTTATTCTTGCTTATTCACACTAACTATCAAGAACTTCTTAAGCAATCTGATACTGTGTCGTAGCTCCCGTGGTGCTTCATTTGTGTCACTGTCTTCATTTCTTCGACCAGCTTCGAGCTTGCCATATGTATTTGGGATTATTCTCGCTCATCAGTTTGTGGTGCACTGGTGCTAGTATCATTTCTTTGATCTCAAAATCCCTTCTTTCTCTCAAACCTCTGACCTCAATCCACACCTATTAATCCTAGACACTAGCATCTGTCCCATAGTGAGTTGCAACTGAAGTAAATGTCACAAACTCATCACATCTACTATACTATTAAACCTTGCAATTTAAAATAATAACTCATGAGTCATGAGATCTTCATGTTCATCCTGTGTAATTTGATCTGCACCATGTTCATTGTCAAAGTAGGCTTTACCATCATCTTCCTCCTCAACATGGCCTTGAACCCTCAGTTTCATTATATTTGTGGCACCCTAAATTTTCTATATGCAAGCATTCGGCGCCTTCCTGTTCGTCATTCTTAAGGTTCATTAATCATCCAATGAAATATAATTAAGGTCAAACTCTTCTGGCGTTTTTGTTGTTAGCTAATTTTGATTTAGCCGTAATGAAGACAACACTGTTTATTGCATTGTGTTTCAGATGACTTCTTCTCGTTCCATAGACTTACGATATAACTTTTAAAAGCTGCTTGCTACTTATACAAAAAGAGTTTAATCCGAAGAAAATTAAATTATATAAGTGCTTATTGATTAATGTTTATTCAACAAGTGGTTAATTAATTTGTCTATTCAGATACTCTAAGTTAATTAGTAAGGAATAGTAATTAGATGAAAATAAGACAAATATTAGTTAGCTGATAACCCCAAACTCTGACATCTAATCGAATTCGAAGTAAAAACGAATTTGCAAGTGCTTGTAAATGAATGCAATAAACGTAATGACAATTACTTTCCAAACCCTTCCTAGTTTTATAGTTTTGGGTTTCTAAAATGATCTGATAAGCTAAAAGTTTGTCGACTTTTCAATTGTTAGATTCTTTTTTTCATTTCGACGATTTTAATGAATAATAAATTATATTTGTATAAAAGTATAATATAATCTGTTTTTAAATTTTAATTTAATTGATAAATGTCGATATTATTAAATTGAATGTTTTATTTTAAATTTAAATTTATGATTTCACATATTGTGTGTGATAAAAATATTGTGTGATAAAAATATTGTGTGTGAGTTTATGATGATATTAATTTTTTTAAGATAAAAAAAAATAAAATATATTTTCAAACAAAAACATGGTTTTTTATTTTTTCGGATGTACACACTGATGTATGCTTTTTAATCTCTGTTAGCCAGTTCACCCTTATATCCAAGAACTAGTCACCTACCTGGTTATCAATTATCCAAAAATTCTTTTTTCATTTGTTACAATTATCAAAGATTGCACTGTCGCTAATGTCTTTTTCTTAATTTTTGTTTTTAAAAATGTATGAGCTCAGAGTTTTGAAACAAATTTGGCACTAGATTGAGGATAGTTTTCTGATATAAGTTTTAAAATCTTTAAAAACTAAAATCAATTTTGAGTTTTTCAAATTTTAAATATCTTTATCATCTGAAACTTTAGTTAATTTAGATTTGAACATATAAATTAAAAAGTAATCAATTTAAATAGATATGGACATATTTATCCTTATTTATTTTTAATTTTTAATTTTTTCTTTAAGTTTCCAATATTAAATCTCCAATACTCCTATATATTTGTGA
>JBBPBT010000347.1:9625413-9649857 GCA_037974875.1 Cicer bijugum
TTTAGTATATAAATTTTAATATAAAATATATTAGTCGATATTTAAAATAATAATAATAATAAATATATAAATAAATAAATAAATAAATATCCACTTTCAAGCATTCAAACCGTGTAAATTTTAAAACTTAAAGAGAGTGACGGTGGATGAGAATGATAAGAGAATGTGTGATTTTATTTTATTTTTTATAGTAAGGACTATAAATTAATATTTTATAATTGTCAAAGAATATGAATCAATTCAAAATTAATTCTAATTGGAAGCTAGAATTTAAAGTTTTTATTTCTATAATTAATTTTAAATTACTCTGAAATTTATTATTTAACAAATTTTTATTTTTATGTAAATATATTCAAATATAAATTAATTTATATTCAACTTAACTTTAATTAAAATTAATTTTATAAATTAATTCATCAAAAATCAATTTCTATTCAAACATTTTCACCATAGCACATTCCAACACCATCACTAAACATTCAAAAGCTAGCTATCTTGCTCTATATGTGAATAGCATACATGAGATGAGAGACATACATAGTTGAGAGATGCTATAGTTTGTGGGCTTTTTCTATTGTGTGTTGGAGCATTTTTTACATCACATGTTCGGTTCTGTTTTTAAATGAGTCAAAATGAAATCTAAAATTATAAAATTAATTTTAATACGTTCAATTGTTTTTTAGTATAATTATTTTACTTATAAATTTTTAGTTTGAGTTAAAATGTAATTTTTTAACTTAAATTTATTGTTCAATTATTATTTGTGTATGTTTATTTAAAACCAAATCGACACATATATATAGTCAAACACAAATAATACATCTAACCCACTTTTTTTTACAAAAAAAATTACAAATTCTATTGATTTAAAATTAATTTTTGAATCAAACGAGGGTAACCCAAATTGCCAATTTGCCATCGAGTGGTAAATATGGATGGGAGTGAACCACGTTTCACTAAAATGGGGTTTGAGATACGAACATGAACAAAGTATAGTACAAAGAAAAGAAATCAAAATCTAGCAACTTTTGGTCCCAAGATAAGATAACAAATTAAAGTCCAATCCTTATTGGTTGTTTATCACTTTCCTGCTTCAACTTTTCCTTAATGTTGTTTATGTACCCCAAAGGCAATGGGAACAAATCCAACAGGTCAATATACTAACCAATACTTACTCAGTGCACATGCAAAGGATATATAATTAGCACAAAAGCCTAACCGTTCCAAGAAAATTTGCAATAACAGCAAAAGGCAGCTTCACCGTTAAGCTGTTGTAGGAGATATTAGCCCGTTTAACTCTTGGGATATTTTTATCTCCTTTTTAGTTTCTACCTCGTTGGTTTTGGTGCCTTTAATCCTATTCGGACTTTATTGCTAGGAAGACTTTACTATCCTTTTGGGTTTTAACTTAACTCGATGTGTTAGTTGTAGCTATACTAGTTATATAACTTGTGCAACGTATAATGTTGGTGCATCGTCATTAGTTGGAATTGTTTCAATGAAAATTGCAACTGTGTGTAATTAAAAAATGAGATTGAAAATGAAAATCTTCAAGTGAAGCTTAAATTATATAGTATTTATGGAGAACTAGAGTTTTAACTCTTCCCATGACAACATTAGTGATCTTCCCTGAAGACAAGATTAAGTAATATTTAGATTTGAGTAGGTGAGAAACCCAAGTATTATTATGACAAACCTATCAAGGCATTCCAACTCTCAACTTTGTATTTGGACTAGGATAATAGTAGGGAATGGATTTAATTCATCAAAGTGGGAATAAAGTGGAGAATATGAAGGGAATCAAAGTGAGGGTGTAGAAGGGTATAGCTATTATGAATCCTAGTTATACTTTATACGGCATTGGTATAATATACATGTAAAATATATGATGAATTCTTGAAAACTCAATATAAAATATAACCAAGATAAGATATCACAGATACATTAACAAAATAAAATAACTATAACATTTACATTTACATAGAAGCACAATATTTTACCCTGATTTGTGGACAATATTTTCATCTTAATAATCATGAAAACATAATAGTTCTATAAAAAAAAAAAGACTGACAGGTCGTTGATAGTTAACAGTTTCTTATATCAAACTTAGATCACTCACTTTCATGTTTATATGCATCATTAATATTTTATTGTAATTGTAATAATCATGAAAGTATAACAATCCTAATGTTCAAAACTAATAGGTTGTTGATCGTTTATAGTTACTTGATATCAAATTGAGGCACTTTCAGTTTTATATGCATGAAATATTCAGTGGTGGACATGTTTCTTGGATAGAAAACTCCGTCAAAGCCAATTGTGTAATATTGTCTAACATAGTCCTTTGGGGGATTTTGAGGGGTGCGAGAACCCTTTCAATAAATCTGAACTTTTTAATTTGAGTGCTTCTTTTTTCACCCCAAAATTACTTAGAAAGTATACTCTCTAGTAATAAATATAAGCAAAAGTCAACATATTTGATTTAAATTGAGTCAAATACATATTATTTTTACTTATATTTATGACCAGATAGTACTTCTTAATAAATACAGTTTTTATGTCATTCAGAAGTTTACTTTCATACAAGATTTCACACAAGATTGGGATAAAAGCACCCATTTATTTAGCATTAGTATATACTATTATAACCAAGCATGAACTGTCTTAGGCTTGTCTCTGGCCCCCAACCTTTTCTACGAGACACTACTAGGCCATCCCTTTTTAGAAAAAAAAGAAAACTTGAGAAGGGTACAAGGAGACATCCAGACAAGTCCAATAGACAAAGCAACATATGAAAATTAATGCTAATAGTTGCTTCCGTAATAGCTAAGAATCCTAAGCCATGTCCATAATAATTTCATTCCAAAACAAAGCACATCTCATTACTATTAAGAATAGATACAAGAAAAAAGCATCAATCTTCCACTTGTATTAAATTCTAGTTTAATTGAACTAAATGCTATATCTTTTGACACATTACAGCTTCATCCCAATCAGAGTTGCTTTGTTTACTCAATGTACTGCTCTTCTAAAAGCTTTATACTTTAACTATGACGCTTAAATGAAGATAAGGAAAACTTTTTATGTCAAAAGTGGCAGTGCAAAACCATTAGCAAATCAAAGCAACCGTCACAATAATAAAACCACAGCCAATCCAATCCATACATGGTTCATCTAACCTGTCATTTTTTTAATTATAAACAGGACACACTTGTGCAAGCATTTTAATCACTAATAATAATTTATTAATTATACCACATGCAGAAGCAGCAGAACTATCAATTACTTTTTTTTCTTTCTTTTTTCTCCTTTCTTTCAGGTCATAAAGACCAAGTGGGCTAAAAAAAGTTTTTGATAATCCTGGGTACTTTTGTGACAGATATTATGATCTTCACTTTTGAAGTGAATCGACACATCCGCCTCACATTCATTTGATCATTCGTCGAAGAGAATAGTACTGTCTATTGAAGATGTGACCCAAATAAATCATTACATGAGCGCGTGCAATTGATAAGCAACTGCACTAGACATTTACTGTGTTGGAGGAATAGATTTCTACTTATCTTTAACAAGAGTCAACCAATGAAAGGTCACAGGCAGAATGTCTGGAAGAAAGTTCAAAGGGTGATTCTGATTAAGAGTGGATAGCAGTGACCTGTCTCATAATTAGGCCAAGAGTCTTTATCTGAACCATTCAAGAACCCCTCATGACGTTCCCAGACTTCTTTGTCATAGTTCTCTGTTATACTGAAATGCAAGCCATGTTCTTCAGCCACCTCCAAGAACAGGTCCAATGAGTTGCCTCTTTTCGGACTTAAAAATATAGCCTCAGAAGATTCTTTTTTTGATAACAAGTGCTTGACAATTCGAGCAAGGTCTCTGTGAAAATCCTTAAAGAAAGTGCTGTCAAAGTAGCCATTCAATGTCATCATATAAAGATAAGATTAGCATAAAGACTGAAACAAAAGGCAAGTCAAGCTGCATGCGTGTGAATCTGCTGATTCACTGTGTATATAATATAAGTTTGCCTTTTTTCAATAGCATATTCAACATGGAAATAATTTTAGTTATCTGAACATATCCAACTTTAAAAATTGCATCTTCTATAAAGTTAACAAAAGGAAACAGAAAAAGAAACTTTGTTGACCAACTATAACACGAATACAAAAATTTGTTCATCTAAGAAAAAAAACAAATTTCCCTCCAAATCAACAATATATTTAATGCTTTGTGATTATCACCACATGCTGAACCCTTTGACACTTATATTTATCAAAGTTATTAATAGAAAATACTATTGGCATGAAATAAGATCTTCCAGTAAGTAAGAAGTTACAGGCTTAAAGCTATGCCACTAGAGTTGCAAATCAGCTTTTCATCTAAGTCGAAAAAGTATGAGAACATAGAACAATTGAGAATTCAAATGAAGATCTTACCAATCACTTGCAACAATGATATCAAAAGTGTCTGCAACACTAGAAGTATGTTCCTGATTCCAGTGAAGCGTCATAGACTTCACAACTGTATCCCCAAATGCTCCAGAGTTAGCTTCAATGTTGCGCTGAGTATCTGATTGTCATGGAATATTTAATGAAAAATATTCCCAATAAGGGATAATATTCCATAAAAACTTAAGAAGAAAAACAGACCCTTAGATACTGTGTTGATTACATTGGGAAGATAAATCTCCCCCGTGAAGTACATTACAAAGTGAGAAATGTCAAACAGGTAAAACAGTGTACAGCCCATAAGCAGTGTAAAAGAAGCTATAGCACACAAGCAGGGATTAATACCAACCGACTACATTTGTTATTTTTTTAATCAAAAAAAGAAAAAGACAACATATCCTGATTGTACAACTCTATATGGACTGTCAAGATTAGACTTACATATAACCAATCTAAGAATCAATCTATCTGCACACACACACACATACATTCATACATATATGAGACAAGATTAAATGACACCAATTTTCTTTTGTAATGACTACTGGAAGTTTTTGAGTGGTCTTTTAAGTAATGATGGCATAAACAGGTACGATAAAGTTAGATTTTACACATATAAGGCACCTAACCTCCACTGTAAATAATAGTTTAATAGGTGATCGCCAAATTCTAATCCAGTTGTTTCATGTTTATCACGAAAAATACAAAGGGAAAGAAAAGAAATTTGTTAAAATTTATACCCAGAAGACATTAATTTTCCTTCCTTAGATCCATTTATGGAAGGAAAAAAAGTATTAAATTCTTGCAACATGGTTAATTATCTCACATAAGAAATGAATATTATCATCAATAACTACAGCAAAAGGATACAATCAACTACTTGTGGATTTCCATCTGAGATTACTACCTCTGATGCCTCAGTAACAGCTGCAATAACAAATCCAGCCAAGCCATATCCAGAACCAAGTTCAATAACTTTTTTAGACCTAAAAGAAATCATACCAGTCTGAGGTCACAGAAAAATAACAGTCAAAATGATGGTAGGAATACACAGACGAACAATGAGGTAAATGAAATAATAGTTATTCATACCTGAATATATCTGTATGTGACAAGCAATAATGAGCAAGAACGTCTTCTGACGGCCAATTACCTGCAGAGGACATAATGAATTTACAAGCACAAACTGTAAAAATAAAAAATCCTGAATAGAAACTGATCAACTAAGTTGTTTCATCTCAAATGTACAAGAAACTGACATCCGATTCATTTTCTTCTAAGTTCTAACTATAGCTAAATTTAAGTATTTCAAAAATATACTTTTTTTACTTCAGAACATTTAGGCAAAAAACTAACGGTTCCTATAGTGAATAAAAAAATTCAATGGCAAATAAAATCTTATTCTATTTGCAATAAAATATGCCATAATTGTTTTTAAAAGAATAACCTTATCTACATTACTATTACAGAAACTTTAATCAGTTAAAATTAGAAATAAAGCTCAGTTATAAATAATGCAAATAGGTTGACTATGGTTACACAATATCATATAAATATAGTAAATAGGATAATATTAATCTTTGTTGGGTGTGGGTGTCAAGGCGTGTGTGCGAGAGACAAGTTTTGTTGTGTCAAACACAGATTTCATCACTTGCCTTTCTCACTAAACATGATATCTAGAGCCTAATAACAGCCAACACGTTGATCCACGAATCCCAGTGTACCCACTGTCCATTGGTGCCAATTTTTTTTCTCCGAGAAACTGTGTTTTCTCCACAGTTTTTGGTCTCCACTATCGTGTAACTCATTCCAGCAACCCAAAAGTTCGTTCCAGCCACTGATAGATTGTTTCCGGGCCGCCATATGCTGCTGTCCAGCAACATCACCGTTAGATGCACCTACATGAGACAGATAGTGCCACAGCCTTAAACCTTGTGCGGACACTTTCAGCCATGTGTGGCTGCTCTGTCCGGGCACTGGGCACCCATCAGATGAGCTTTGGTTTCCGTGAACTCCTCTACATAGATCATCTTCCTTTGGTTCACTTAGTGCACTGCATCATGGGATCGCGTTCAAGCTACACATACTTATTCTTTCTGCTTGATGCATGCTTCAGTGCATTTTGCAGTACCCATTGTGACGATGGGCAATAGCTTTCGAAACCTCCCATGACATATCCACTAAACCTACACAAGTGGTTATGATGACATCTTCAAATAGTTTGAGGAGCATCGGAATAGGCTCCACTACCTCTATTGCACACACCGGTAATTTGTTTGCTTGTATTTCCAATCATCATCTGGATTATCGGGTCCTAGATAGTGCCACCAATCACATCTCTAGTAATAAATACTCTCTTAAACTCCCTCCCTCAGGTTATTTTCACATTGTTACCTTAGTTAATGATTCCCAAACAGAGTCCAAATGGTTGATACCACCCATCCTCTCCCTTCTCTTTTGGTTGATTCTGTACTATGTCTCAAGTTTTCCAATAATTTACTTTTTATTAGCCACTTAAATTGGTATCCTGATTGTATCATCTTTCACTAGAGATTTTATTCTCTTAAAAGATATAAGTTCATGTTAGATGATTGGCATTAGATAAGAGTTTAAGCTTAACGGCCTCTACCAACTACCTTGGCATTGGCAATCCCATAGATTCCCCCTTCTAATGCATGCTGAAATGAATTGGGCCATCATAGCCTGACAAAGTTGCAGCAATTAGTACAAACCTAGCCCAACATTTCCACTCCATCTTGTGAGATAGAAAACAAAGTTCAGTGTTGCCAGTCATACCTTATGCATTGATAATACTTGTGACCACTTATCTCAATCTGTTAAAGCTTTATGCAGCATCCCATGGCATTCTTCACCAAATATCATGTGTTCATACCACTCAACAAATAGGGTTGCTAAATGCCAAAAGCGCCAATTCATTGAAACAACTGCACTACTAATCCACTTAAATGTTCCTTTTCGGTGTAGGGGGATATGGTTCTTACTGTGTGTTATCTCATTAATCAAACATCATTCTTTATTCTTGATAGCCAAGTATCCTCATTATGTGACCCCCATTATGTTTTATACACTTATACCTCATCAGGCTTTCCCCCCTTAACACTTGTGTCTTCGTGTGTACTGGTTTTAACCATAATCTCACAAATGTGCCTTTCTAGGTTACACTCGATTTATCATTGGTATTCTTCTAGTCTTTGTAGGTATATAGAACCAATATATGTTAACTTCTTTGAGTCTGAATGGTGCAGAATTGCAGATATGTTGCTCATGCTGAGTCTTCAAAGTTAATTCATCATCTTCGTAAATCTCTATATGGTCTCTGGTAGAACACCCCAACATAATTGAGGTCTACGAAAGAAGGAAAAAGATTGTGATACAGGGAATCAGAACAAGAGAAAGAAAAGGAAAAGAAAGGAGAGGAGAGGTTTCCAAGGGTAACCAACTACTGAGCTGGAAGATAAGATTAATAGAGCAGGAATAAGATGCAGTTGTAAAGGGGTCTTAAGGGAATAGAGATGGTAGGTCAGGATGGTAACTGCCTAAAGTCACTGTTATCTTCTTCCTTGGTATTTTGCTGCATTCTTGTATTTCCCAGAAATCCTGGTCCAAGGGGGGATTATTACTTTTGATATAAGCCTGCTTTTGTCCAATAAAACAGTGTTTTGTTTCTGCTTCTGTTATAATTTATGGCTTCTATCAACTGGTATCAGAACTACCAGTCTATTGTGTTTCTATCAACAAGTGACAAGTAATTAAAAGGAACCTCCATAACCCAAAAAAATAAATTGGATAAAAAAAATAACAACAAAAAATCAATGGAGCAAAGGTAACCAAATCCCACTGGATATCTACTAGGGAAACCCTTAAAAAAGGCCATGTGATTTACGCAGAATAGAAGCCAATCACCTAATCCTAAAACAGCAACTAAGACAAGAAGACCTTAAAACATGTGGGGTTGCACCTACTACACCAAATTTAGCATATCATTAAATGCAATTCTTTCAAGTCCTAAGAGAAATACTTCCCTTCAATAAAGAATAAAAACTTTGACAAAAAGCTTGTAGCTCATGTGTCACTTTATTCTGAATTGTGCTACTACACTACACTAACAATATAATAGCATGAATTTTTTGCCACAGTCTGAGTCAACAATGATGATAATATTTTATGCAAATACTGTTGGTCCCTATAAGCTTAGAAAAGAAAAAATTCTAACATTCAGTTACGAGTTGTAGGATGGTAAAGAAACTTACAGACAAGCCCAGTGTTGTCAATGTTGTATCTGTTGCATGTCTGAAAATCACTGAGGTCAGGATGGTTGTCAACTCTTTGTCTGCATAAATAAAATATACCAATAGATAATGCTAAACCCAGAAACTTTTGATGAAATGAGATTATCATTTACTTCTACATAAACTAAATAAAAGATGTGGTGATAGGAAAGGCAATCCATTTACAGAGTGTCCGTGTTTATATTCGCAGAATTTACTTTTCGGGAAAAAAAAACATTTCCTAATTTCAACTGTTTGTTGTTACTTGTTAGATAACAAGCATTCTACTTACTGAAAAATGCAGGTGGTTTACAAAATTAATAAATTACTAGAAAAACACACAAGCACGTGAACAAACAAAAGAATCCCAAAACCAACTTCAATCTCTTTTGCAAAAAATTATAGTTTTCACCAGTTTCTTCATGTTACAAAAATAGAAAACAAGGGGATATAAGGTTGGCTTGGTAGGTGGGGTGGATGAGCTAAGGAACAGAATGATAAGGAGGTTAGGGGTTTCGATTCCCACCCTCAGCATAATTCTAACAATTACTAACAATACTAACATAAAATTGACTGTTTCAAAAAAAAAAATGAAAAAAGGAAACATACATTTCACCAAAAGCATGTTATCTTTTAATTTTCCATTTATTATTTTTAGTTTGAGATTGACTATTCTAAATTGAACTATCGCTTCAAAGTTTAAAGAACTTTAAAGAGCAAAGTAAAGAATATCAACAATTCAAAGCAATTTTTAAAACTGAAGATGTTCAACCGATTGAACCGCGAACTGGCACCATCTTCGCTTCAATTTTTCGGTTATTTGAGAGATTCAATCACGATTTTGTCCCAATTCGAGCGGGCTAATGTAGTTGAACCATGACTCCGAGGTCTTTCCTATTCTATGTCTAGTTCGGTTTTTACAACATTGTTTCAAAGGGAATAGTTATGCAATTTAGAGGAGCTAGATGCTTTCAGTGTTAATTACAATTTCACATTAAACAAAAGATTAAACAGTGAACACCAAAAACAGTGAAAAATACAAAACTAACCTCAAAAACAGTTGAGGAGCGCCAACAATTGGCAAAGTGTAACAAACTCGAGCATCTTTAGTGGAAGAACCATTGCATTTATTTGAACTGCGTTCACTGTCGACAACACGAGAGGGTATCAAGTTGAATCCATGAGTGGTTCTTCTTGAAATGCGTTTGATACTAATTTGAGATTGCTCGTCTGAAATATTTGGGGCGGAAAAGAAGATTCAATAGAAGCATTTTGCCAACTAAAATTGTTTGTGGAAATGAAATGAAATTACCTGAGTTTGGAGGAGAGGGTTTAGAGAGAAGAGCTTGACGAAGGATTTTCCATCTTAAAGATGAAGCTTTCTCGTTCGTTCTGTTTTCCATGTCCACTCTTTGGCTTTGATTTCGCTGACCCAGGCATATACTATCTTACACTCACAGTTACATTTGTTCTTTAGTTACACTCCGTTAAATTTATTAAAATAACTTTTTCATTATTTTGTTTCTTTCTCACTTCCTCGTCATCAACTAAATCATATTTCACAAGTATATTGAAGGTCAGAGTAACTTGCACAAGTGATTCCCCATCAAAGGATAAAACCTTACTGAGCTATGTTTGAAGTTTGTAATTTTTTTTTTTTAATCATTTACTCATATTTTTAAACTAAAAAATATGATAAATTATTTATAAAATTTTACTTACTTTCCAATCAAACTTTAAATTATTGGAGAAATTCTTTCTCTTGAGAACCTAAAGTTAAAGCAAAACAAAATATCGATTATTCTTACATCCAAATTGATTATCTACAAGTTAATCGATTATCTAATCATCCTTATTCGGTTTTTTTATTAATTTTAAATAATATTATCTCTTATTGAATTAATTTCATTAATTAATCTATTATATAATTATTTAACTGATTAATTATATTATCTAATTGATTAATGTATCAATTAATTATCACATTGACAACAAACGAGAGCCTTTCCAAAAAACATACAAAACACACGTATGCACGTTTTGTATGCAAAAGAACATATATTTTCGTAGTTGACATATATATATATTTTATTAGTTGACATATAAATAGAGGATTAAGATATAAATAGAGGATTAAGATACTTGAGTTGTACACATAAGCATTGAATTGAATGATATCTTGCTTCATCTCTCAAACTCTCTAAACTTAGGTTTTTCTTTACATTTTACTATTTTATCTTGTATTATGTTGATTAATTTCATCGCAACATTTATTTTTTGAATCAATTCAAATACACCATTTATTTTTGAATCAATTCAAATGTACAAACAAATCTTAAGAGAGACTCTTATCTAAAATTTAGAAAAACTACAATTATTATTAACTTAGAGAACAATTAGCATTAGCTCAAGTGCCTCTCCAATCCCCTCATCAATTGATAAAAGTATTTAATTTATATATATTATCAGTCAATAATAGTCGTTAAACTATTAAAGATATTTGACTTTTACAATAAATACTTTTAAAGTCATATTTATGAATAATTGTGTTGTATTAAAAACAAGATGCAAAATGTGTAAAATATGAAACTTTCAAATATATTTTAGCATATCTAAAACTATTTGGCTATTGAAAAGAATATTTTTATTTTTTTATTAAATAAAGTATGGATGAATTAGGTTTTAAGGGGTTCATCATGGTCAGGATAGAGGTATTTACAAATCATCCACCAAATAGATCCTCACATCGGCAGCGGGAGTTGATCCCACGGCATTGTTGGTGTAAGTCAACTCCTTACCATCTGCACTAACTTTCATTAGCTAAAATAATATTTTATGAGGACATAAGAACATCAAAATGCAAATTATGTATATAATATGAAACTTTCTAATATATTGAGTAATACCTAAAACTATTTGGATATTGAAAATAATATTTTATGAGGACATAAGAACATCAAATGACTACTTTTCTGAACTTTGCCACGAAGAGTCCACTAGTTTGTGATGCTAACGGGTCAAATCGCCATGTTTTTTCTATGCGGCCACCCTTGCAAGGCCAATTTCGAGCAGCATCTATCTCTGTCAACTCTGTAGATTGAAATAAGTGTTGCAAAAACATATGATGAACAAACACCTCAAGAGCACATGTAAGACATAATAGCTCAGTTGCATGAGAGTAAGCAAATACCATGTAGCTATCATATATGATCCAAGGAGTTATACAAGTTAAACAATCAAGAGGGTTGTGCGAAGACAAAAAAATGTTGTTGAGGATAGAGGCATTGGGAATCTAAGAATGAAGATTTTCTACATGAAAAGCATAATACTATTTGACAAAAGAGAATTAAATAAATTTGTAGGCTGTAAAAATCAAGATCAACCGACCTTAGTCCCTATAAAGTTTGTATTTATTTTTGGTCTCTAAAAAATTTAAAAACTGTATGTTTTTAATTCCTATTGAGGACTAAAAACACAGTTTTTATCTATACATGAGCAAAAATGAAAGAAAACCTTGTAGAAACTAAATTCAAAAGATGGTAATTTATTAGGACTACAAATATATTTAACTCATAAGCAAGAAATGTTAAATTTTCCTTCAAGATGCTAAAAAATATTAGAGACTACAAATATATTGGGACCTAATTCTCAATAGGATAGAAAATGAAGCACAAAGATCCTACCAGCAGTTATATTTTCCTTCAAGAACTGTTCCACCACATCTTCATTTTGAGCAACAGTTAAGCTAATAAACAACAAGGTATTTATTAGAAAACATCACGTGATATAAATTGTGGTGTGTGTGCATTTTGACTGCATATAATAAGTTACAAAGTAAATGGCACCTGCAAGTGCTATAGATGAGTGATCCTCCAACTTTTAGTAGTCTGAAACCGTTGGTGAGAAGATTCAACTGTAGTGAGATACCCAAGGTATATGTGGGTTAAACAAAAATGATAGCTGAAAATGGCAATGGGATCAATCTCCAATATCTTTTAAATATATCTCACTTTTTTTTTCTTTTGGTATAATGGGGCCAAAACTGTTAACTCTAAAAGAGAAAATGAAAACATAATATGCTGCCTCATTAAAGATAAAGAGATTTGTCAATTTTGTAACTAGGAATTTAAAATCACTACATTCTTACTAACTACCCCTCCCATTCTGTTAGTGACCATAAGTAAATATTCCTTCCTATCTCTAAACCTCTATTGTTCTTTTGATGAGGTTCAAAGGTAATTAAAGTTTCATTCATTTGGCTTGTTCTAACAACTTAACCACTAAAACATATAGTAAACCAATTAGTAATACCCTTGCATGCGGCTCCAGTCTTAAGTACTTGCATTTCCAAACATGTCTTAGACTCTTGGGCAATGCAACTTCATGCGAATTCCAAGGAGTGCCTTGAGTTCATTATTTAGAAATCATTACCCCTTAGAAGGCTTTCTATCCAACAGGAAAAAACTTCCAAACTTAGTGTTTGACACCAACACAATCAATAATCTTATACCATCTCATCGTCAAACTGTGCTAATTCTTTTCAGTTGGAGCTTTGTGTTGGAATATGTGCGTGAGACAGGGAAGAAATGCAGACAATAATTCCAGTTAAATGCTAGTACAGAATATGTATTTATAGATCAAGAAAATAACAAGTATTTACCTGAAGAGTATGTAAACTATCTGTTCTCTCAGCATCCAGCACACGACGTTGAAGTGTTACCCAGCCCCAATGTTCAAACTTCTGAATATGTTTTACTGAACCATCATGAGTGCATTCTGCATCCACAAGGACCTGAATCAAATCCCAACAGATGACAAAAAATTTCAGGGTAAAAGAAAGCGAAGAACTATGCAAGATGAATTCAAAGTAAAGCAGTAGTTACTTTGTCATAGCCATAGCTTGCAATCTCATTTTCAGTTACAGTCTTATATAATTCTCCTTTAGTAAGACCAATAACTCCAGAATGCCGTCCATAATATATGAGTTCAGGAGGGTGAGACTTAGACACCACTTGTGGAGTGCTACACTTTTTTGCTCTTTTCCTCTCTTTCCATGGTCTTCTAGATGTCCACTCCTTGAACACATCCATTCTTTCCTCCAATCCAGATTCACCTGTTTAATACTTGATAGAATGAAGACATTTCAAAAATAGGTAATAATGATTAACAAATTAAGTACCGTAGTAAAATTTCACTATTTCAGTATCGCATTCCAAGATCCATAAAATATCAATGCTACAGCTTAAACTTCACTTACATGATTCAGAATCAGAATGAAACCCCTCGGGAATAACCGAAAATGTTGTTCCATCAGCAACAAATAGCCGGCATCGATCACCTAGTTTATATTTCTGCAGCATTGTTCTACATGCTGCCAACCGATGCCTTGCAGCATCAACTCCAGTTACAGAGCCCGAATCACCAAGAAGGTCTAGTATCATACAAAGTTTAGCACCTAAACATCAAATTTGAAGGAAAACCATTATAATCATCACTTTAGCAAATCAAAAAAATTATATACAAAGTTGCTCTTTAAACTAACAGCATCCCCAAAAAAAAGTTCTCATTTGGAATTAACAGTTTCACACATGTTCTCCCTGAAATTAATCAAGTGTAAATCTCAAAAGCATGGTTATCAATATGAGTCATATCTCGATTTGATACAAAACTAAACCAATTGATATGAATTTCTAGTGTGTACCTATTTTGAACACGAATCTAATCTTAAATCCCGATTCATTACAATGAATCAGACTCACTATTATAAATCCTCATTCATTCTAATGAATCACTACCTAAACTTAGTGTAGCCAGCCACTTTTTTCTCAGCTTCGTATAAAGAACAACTTTTCTTTTATCATTTGATTTTTTTGTCTTAGAAGAGATGTTAAATACCAGAGGTTCTGGGTTTGAACCCGGTACAAGATGTCCAACCTAACAATATTTACATTTTCCAGTTGAGCTAGGACTTAGGGACCTTATATCAATTGATTTATGTAAAGTATCTTACAATTCATAATAACATCCAATTCAAAATTTGAAAAATAGGTCTTTGATTCACAATTTAAATCTCAATTTAATAACCATGCTCAATAATATAAACATGATTGGGCATAGAAAAATCTACCAGGAGCAGCACATAGGTCCAACACATGATCCCCAGGTTCTATACCTAATGCCATAACAGCAGCTCCAGAAGATGCATCAATTCCATAAATCTAATACAACACAACAAACCATAAAAAATAAGATTAAAACTAAATAAACAAGCAAATAAATAAATAAAAAAGGTTCCAATTCCAACTAGAATGTAAAAGAGATAATTTACCTTTCCTTGTTGATATACCTTAGTGCTGGCAATTTGAATATGAGGTGGAAGAGTGTAAAACCCTAGCAACCAATCCAATTTTTCAGGTTTACATTTAATTTCTGATTGAATCTCTTGAATACAATCTTCGAAACCTGGTTTCAACCTTTCACCCCCAATTTTAAAATAAAGTAAGAAGAAATAATGAGGAAGTGAAAGAAGATGAAAAGAGAGAAAAGTGGAATTTACCGAATGTATCGTGGTGTGGAATCAATTGAAGTGTAAATGGATGGGTCGATTCCATTGGATTCTAAGAAGTGGAGAAAAGCGTCTGGTAGTGGCGCAGTTGTAGTGTGTTCCATGAATGCTTGAGCGCGATCAGGTTGGTTATTCGGTGAGAGCACTGCGTTTTGTTTTGTCTTTCGGGGAAGTTGAAAGAGTTTGTAAAAAGTAGACAAATAATTTTTTTTAAATTGTTTAATATTTAAAGACGAATGCAGCAACTTATTTAAAAAATATTATTACAAATAACTTTTTTAATTCAATAGATTACAAATACTAGTTCTTTAAAATTATCAGCTCTAAACATGCTAGTCTCAAACAAAATTTTAAATATTTTAATAATTGTGTGTATATTTTCTTTTATCAAACAGAAATGAAAATAATATGAAACAAACAAACTATGGCCTAGGTACTATAGTGCCTATATACGAAGTACCGGTACTGAATACTAGCACCGTGGGTGCAAGAACGGTCTTTTAATAAAAAATACCAATTTTTTTATATAATCAACTAAAAAGTTAAATTGTTCGAGTTACTATATAAAATGATAATAAAAAATTTGAAAAGTAGAAAGTTGTATTCAATTAAAAAAAATCAAATAAATAAATAATATTATATTAATATATAAGAAAATTACTAATTTTATTCACAATTAAATAATAAATAAAATGATAAACTACCATTTTAGTCTCTGACTCAACGGAACGTTATCATTCTAACTCCTATTTTAACAAAAAATTTAGAGTAGTCATTGATTCAATCAAATGTCTGAATTAACTTTTTCTTTTACCAATGTTAATTAAATGATGTGTAGTGTATGTAGTTGTGTGATGTGTCATTCTCTTTAAAGTGTGTGATGAATAAGCATAGACAAAAATGATATTATATTTTTTAATGGTTTAAATAAAAAAAAAATTGGGAACACGAAATCTCCATCCTTTCATTTTTCACTTTTCCCGCATTTCCTCTTTATTCGTCAAACCCAACTATTAGTGTCGTTTGGCCTTCGTCTACACCACCACCATGATTCTTCGTTGTAGTCTTCAACCATCACCACCATCATATCTCAAATTATGTTTTGAATTTTGTGATTTGAATCTTTGTCATGCACTTAGTACATCAATTAGCTTGTGATTTAAATTACAAATCATTAAATTTGAATTGATACATGTTTGTTATAGTTGTGATTCAGTGATATACATAGACCAATTTGACAATATGATATGATATAACATATGTTATTTTTGGGAATCATTGTGATTATATTTGCAACTTTACTACCCATAATGTTCATTCAAATTTTAAAACACTTAAAGTCACTTGAAATAACACAAAACACATTAACAATATGAAAGAACATAAAATATTTCAATTTGAATACTTCATTTCACTTGAAAGAACGCAAAATATATTAAGTTTAAGTCATTAATCATTTTCCCACATCGTCGAAAAAGTTTAATTAGTGAATAATTTTTCAATCGAGATGGAGAATAATGAGTTTTTTGTGATGATTTACTTATTATTATAATATTTTTGTGATCATTGAGTTTGTTGTGATGATTAGTGAAAAAACAAGGAAAAATCTGAAGGAAATGTGCATATGGAGGAGAAATTTAGGGTAAGGTAAACGAAGATGAAGAATATGATAACGGTACAAAGACATATATAGTGAAAGTGTTGTTTTCGACAACAAAGAGTGATGATGGTGGTGGAAACAAAGGTGAATAGGTCCATGGTGGTGGTTGGGTTTGATGAATGGAAAGGAAATGAGATAAAATGAAATTGAAGGAAAAATAGAGGAGAAAATGCAACTGAACATCACTTTAGTCCTTGTTAGTTCATCACGCACACGTATCAGAGATATTGTCACATCAAATAGCCACGTACATGTTCATGTTGTCCAATTAATAGATCTAACAAAAAAGTTAACGTCTTATATGAAGAGCACATATGAAGCCTAACAAATAATGAAGCATATAGGACATTTAATGTCTTGAAACTCCAATGACAAGAGCAAAGTCAAAGAAGGCAAAATAGACTCTAAATAACTTAATAGTCATTTTATATGAAGCAAATCCAACTTATGTATAATTGAAGCTCAGGATAATAAATTGTTTAATCCAAGCTAAAGAAATTAAGGAATGAAAACTTCATATATGTGTTATTAAATTTTCATATTAGTTTTAATTATAGTAGTTGATTGAAATTATAACTATATTTAGGTCTAATTGTGAAAATTTAAGTTATGCTAAATTTATGGAACCTGTAGGGCAGTGCCATTATAAAAGGCAAATCCCTAGCTTATGGAAATCATATTTTGAACATAATTATTTTATGAGGTTTTTCTCTCTAGAGTTCTTGAAAGAATTCACTTTAAACTTATCAAAGGTGTTGATTCTTGTGGAGTTCTTTTCGGCTTATCAATTCTTACATTGTGGCACCATTTTATTTTTAGTTCATCTGTTGAATTATAATTTTCAATTTCCCTTACATCAAACCCTAATACACAAATTTCATCAATTTTCATGTTTAGTAACTTGTGCTCGTATCTTGCATTTTACATAGTCTTTTTTGGTGATTCAATGACCTAATTTGCGTGCAGAGCATCTTTTTTCACCTCGTTTATGAATAGCATAATTTTGAGTTGCATAGTTTGAGTTTGTTGAGGCAAAATCCCAAATAAATATTTTAACGTAAACAAATAAGTTAATTAAAGACTCTAATTATGATTCTAAATTATGCGTTAATTTAACATGTGTTTTTTAGTGTAATAATCCAAGTTAGGTATAAAGCAAATGCAAGAGAAATTAGTTCATAGACAAAGTTAAAAATTAATAAAACTTAACCAACAATGTTCTTAACATAATCTGGAAAGCCAATAACGTTATTCACATTTCTGTCATTTTCAGGAAGCAAGACCGCATCAGTTTTTAATGCAAGGAAAACTCCTATAAATCACAAATGGGTTTCCAGTTAATACATTAGAAATATGCATTTTTCGTATAGCCAAAAGAATCACTCGAAAGGATAAAAGGCACAACTCAAAGAAAAAGTGTCAAATGATCATTGGCCCTTAGTGTAACATTAGTCTCCAGATTAATAAACATTCTCCAGCCGGTTACACTTGATTTTCAACAACAAACATCTTTTCTCTAGAATGATTAACAACTATCTCTAGATTGACCAACATCATTCTCCAAGTATGACGACATCAGTCCAAAATGATATGAACATTCTCCAACTTACTAACCATCATTCTTCAGTCTTGTAACATAATTCCCCAACCTTATTTCGTCGTTCTCTAGTCTATGTTGCACAATTTAAAAGACAATGTTAGTTTGAATCGATTAAACAAATATCTAGGATGTTTGTGTGCATAAGGAAAGGATCATTACAGTCAAGAATGAGAAGCTACATATCATACATTGTTAACACATAAGCAAAAATGCAAAATGTTCAAAACAATAACATTCAAAGCTTAAAAGTTTGGTCTTTGGTCAAGTATGACACATGATAACAAAATACCTTTTCAACAGTCATAATAGTTGTCATCAACTTCCTTGAAGCATATAAAAGGAACCCCAAGGTCAAGAAAAACGTAGAACTTCAAGTGCTAAGGAATTTCATCAATCACATACGCTTACATACTTGAAAGCTTCTCATTTGCAAAAGAATCATTTTGATTTCCTCTTCATATATCCAGATCATATTACGAAGTTCTTTGATCAATATTCTATTCTCAAAAATGAGTTGAGCATAATTTGATTCTATCAATCTCTCTAAATCATTATCGTGTAAACTCAAAACTATAAGGGTTGTTTATAGTTTAAGTATTTTTATAAAAATCATTTTATGGTTAAAAGGTGAATTGTAAAATCATCTCAAGATTGATAAGTGACTTGATTGAATCTTTCTGGGTGGAAAGAAATTGTTGTTAGAAATCAAGGTGGTCGATCTTAACAAAAACCGTGTAAAACCAATAACGTTCTCCGGTTGAACACTTAATGGAAAATCTCACAGTTGTGAGGATTGGAAGTAGCTCGAGTTTGGTGAACCAGAATATATTTTTGTGCGGTATATTTCCCTTATCTCTATTTACTTTCAGCCATTTTGATTATCAAGTTAAATAGATAAACTAAAATTGTGATTTTAACAAACCAAAAACATTTTCCGTTTTTTATTCCAGAACCAAGAACATTATCCATTTTCTGTCTTCATAACCAAGATCATTCTTGAGTTATTTTCTTAAGATTTTAACAGAAAATTTTAAATAGGTGAATTTACAATTCAATCCCCCTTCTTGTAAATTGACATTGCTACTTCAGAGTTATCATATTCTCCAGCAAAACGTAATTTTGACTCCAATTTGTAAGTCATATCCTTTGGGTTAACAAATGCAACTAATACTTTCACGATGTTGATGAACCACGTGTTAAGGATATTCATAGGAAAATTTGTAATGGTCTACTTCGATAACATTTTGATTTATAGTCAATCCTGTGATGATCATCTTTTACATTTGATAAGTATTTTGGAAGCTCTTAGGCGTGTGAAATTGTATGCAAACATAGAAAATTTGTTTTATATACAAATCATATGGTTTTTCTTGGTGTTGTTATTAGCTCACAAGGAGTGCAGGTTGACCAAGAGAAAGTGAAAGGCTTCAAGAGTGGCCAACTCCTAAAAAATGTTAACGAGGTAAGAAACTTTAATGACTTAGTTAGTTTCTAGAAAAGGTTTGACAAAGATTTTAGTATATTAGTTGCACCTTTGAATGAAGTGATTAAAAAGAATATGAGATTTAGATGGAGTGAAAAACAAGAACAAACATTTACTACCCTAAAAAAAATTGATTTGTGCTCGCATTCTTGAATTGCCTAACTTTTCTAAATCTTTTGAAATGGAATGTGATGCGTCAAATGTAGGAATAAAGGTTGTTTTGATGCAAGAGGGGCATCTCATTGCTTATTTTAGTTTGAAAGTGAATGGTGTTGTTCTTAATTATCCTACATATGGAGACGATGAAAAAGACGCCACAACCAACGATGATTGATAAACCAATGAAAATTCATCATAATGGTAAAGAATCTATCGATAAGATTCAAACAATTTCTAATTCAAGAACTCAAAATGAACACATCTCACAAGAGAAATTATAATTCAATTCAAACTTGTCTCAATGAGGTTACAAATACATATTTATAGTAAGACTATATTCAAATTTAAATGGATCATAAGTGACATTATTCTCTATTGAGGTTAAAAAAATTAACCTCACATTTTATATAAATATTAAATATGACGTTGAATTTCAATTATATTGAAGTTGTACCATCTATTAATTTTAACATTATATTAAAAAAAATTTATCATTATGTCCAATTATGATTCAACCCAAGACGTTTCAAATGAGTAGGTGAGTTTATGACAGACATGCCAATATAGCATGATCTATGAGGGAAAACTACTTCAGTAAAATCTACAAACTTTTAAATGAGTAGGTGAGTTTATGACATGTTAATATAGTATGATTTACGAGGGAAAACTACTTTAGCAAAACCTACAAACTTTTAGATAAAGAGATAAAAAAACAGTTATTTTTTATTTTATTTTTCTGAAAAATTCAGACAATTATTTACTTCAATTTTTTATTTCACTTGTTATTAAATAAAATAAAATTTATTTTTTATAAACATAAATTTAGACGAGTTTCAAATTGAAATGACATATTTCAAATTTCAAAGAACAATAACAAAAATAGATAATTTACAATAAAATTCTTCAACCAAATTTAAACTTTATGTAAACATAAATCAACTGTACCAATTAAATCAACTCATTAACACAATATTTTAAAAAGGAAATATAAACACTTACTGTCCCTTATCTTATTTATAAATAAGTTGAAAGGTTAATCTTTGAAAGTTTATTTGGATCCTATACCTTTAATAATGAAGAGGTTATTGTTTGTAGCTGGAATCCGAGTCAGTATGCAACGAATCTGACTCGTCACGCAATTAAGAAGCTCCAACACGATCCAATCTACCCTCAAAAGTGGGAGCTCTTCGTCCTCACACAATTATTGTACCATATATCCATTACCAGTCCAGGTGCACAACTATTATTATTCTTTATTTTTTTATTACTATGATATACTAATATCATTCATTTATTATATATATCTCCTATGCCCCCTTTTTTTATACTTATTAGTTATATCTCTCTCTTTCTCATTCATCTAGATACCACAATTCTCTTTGTCATGGGCTCTATTGGAATTGAAAGGTTTCAACATTTTTATTTTATTTTACTCTTAATTAATTACAAACTTCAGAGTCATTGCTACTACTCTAAACATTCAATACTAATATTTTACAGTTTTTATTTCATTTTCTTGTTCTTGTTATCATTGTTATTGTGTTTTGCAGTTCAGAACCTGAGGTTGTCACAGTTGATGTGGTTACAGCCAAGTCTCTTATCCAGACAACCCATGTTTATCTTGATGTCAGGTAACTTTTTTTTTTTTAATTCCCGATTTTTCTTTGATTAAAAAGTAATCAATTTTATTTATTGGATTTTTTAGGGTATCTTTGATTTTTTCTCTGACATTGAATAATGTTTTTTTGTTGCTAATTTATATAGGACGGTGGAAGAGTTCCAAAAAGGGCACGTGGATGCAGAGAAGAACATTAACATTCCATACATGTTCAATACGCCCGACGGTAAGATTTTATTTATTTATATAGAATCAAATATTAAAAAAATTATTAAAAATTGATATATTTCATATTTTGATTAGGTGTAATAGTTGTAGGAATCATTAGATCCAATTCTCTATCTCTCATCGTATAACTCTTAGAATGAAAATAATGTGATTCTGGAAAACAGGCAGAGTAAAGAACCCAGAGTTTCTGAAGGAGGTTTCGTCTCTTTGCAAGAAAGAAGATCATCTCATTGTGGTATGGTTAATAAAAGTTTAGTTTAATTATAAACAATCTTGCGTACAGTCACATGTTTAATGACTTTAATCATATTTTAATATCTCATCAATCACAACATTTTATTTATTATTACTTGTTAAAACTTGCTTAGTTTCTTATTGCTTACAATATACCAAGGCACCGAAATAATTGGAACTTTTCATTTGTACCATAATTAGCTGATGTAAGAGTGGTCCTTTATAGGTGAATTATTGAAGAGTAGTATTTAAAAGTTATTTAGAATTTTAATGATGATTATATTATTTAAAAATATAAATTAATAATTTTTTTAGTTTTTATTGGAGAGGTAATGACTTAGTCGATGTCAATTCAATTATAAAAAAAATAAATGACAGTTAATCTGATTATCCTTGATGTAAATACGGGAAGAGCCATTAACTTATGTTTTTGAGAAGTATCGTCGATAGCTCTTAAAATTTCAAATGACTTTTAATTATTGATGAGAATAGACCACTCTAAAATTTATCAAATTTATACTATTAAACTCAAAAAAGAAATAGTTTTAAATATTAATACATGACTATAGATATATATGATGACAAGTTTAGTTGTAACTTTTATCATGAAATCTGTATTTCAGGGTTGTCAAAGTGGAGTGAGATCTTTGTATGCAACTGCTGATCTTTTGGCTGAAGTAAGTCAATTTATATGAAATTCATGTAATCATTTGAACATTAAATCTTAATTTCTCAGTTTCTAATCAGTCTGCTCTGCATACTCAATTATTTCAATTCAATCTCAAACACATAGTAGTAGTAGCATACAACAATCCCCTTCATTCAATTAATTATGTGGCAACTTTTATTGATTTAACATGAAGATGTATATGAATTATTGACAGGGGTTTAAGGATGTGTACAATATGGGAGGAGGTTATTTGGATTGGGTAAAAAAAGAATTTCCAGTGAAGATACATGTGACCAAAGACTCAATTATATGATTGTTCCCTTTTGAATTTCTGAATGGCTTCCATGGATATTATTGTAATACCCTTTTGCATTTACCAATGTGTTCATTAAGTTCTGTTTTTGGTATGCTCAAGTGTAACCATAAGAAGGCAAGCCTTAAAGTTGTATTGTATCTGAATATATGAAAAAAAAATATTTGGATTAAGCAATATAGAATTGTCTAACTTAGCAAGAAATCTATACAACTAAATTATTATCATCTTTTCTGAACAAGATACCACTAAAGTTTATTCTTTCTAGTAATCTACACAACCATTTAGAAGTTGTCACTTTGATGAGAAATTTTTTCAACAACGTCTTCTCTAAAATATTTTTTAATAAAATTTATCAAGGAAAACAAGTTTCAAATAACTTATTCTATGAAGGAGTGATATTTTACGTATAATTTTTCTTGTGTTGTGTGGAGTTCAATTTGAAAAATAAATATAAACAAAAAGAGTATTAACTTTTTTTTTCCAACCCAACCGTTAACAAAATCAAGTTACATTCATAAGAGTCACGTGAGAATTTTGGTAACTGAACGTTGTGAATAAGTCATTCACGTCATGAGAGATAAAAGATTTTCTTAGGGATAAAGATAAATTATTAATTTATAGATGCATGAGTATTTTTGACTAAATTATACTATTAATTTTTTCAATAATTTGATTTCTTAGAAAATGAGGTTAGAGTAATATATAGTTGAGTCAAGATATAAGTAAATTTGTTTTATCTAATATTTGAATTAAAGTTCTGTTTAATATTATTAATTGAAATTTATTAATCACTTTAATTTAATTATTAGTAATATTATATGACTTATTTAATTGTTAGTTATAATATTTGACGTCCCAATATTATAAACTGATTGCATTGATAGGTCAACTTCCTGATATTTATTAACAACATAATATATAGATTAGAAAAGTAAAATTTAAATTAATGAAAGAATATCATAAGAATAATACTATTAAATATAAAATAAATTAATTAAATTTTGTTCATTCATATATAAACGCACAATTACAATAAAAATTCATATGACTTTTTTAAATGATTATATATTATTTTAATAACTTTTTGTTATGATTATTATGCATAGTAATATAGTTATAATTTAATTTTCTTCCTCTTTTATTTAATATATATATATATATATATATATAT
>JBBPBT010000347.1:9665978-9676495 GCA_037974875.1 Cicer bijugum
ATTATTTAACAATATTTATCCTATCACATCATAATTTTATTCAATTTTATATTATATTTTATCTCTATTATTTATTAAATAATATTTATATTCACAATCAAAGATTAATGTAATTATTAACAATTAAAGCTCATAATCATACAATAATTCTTATTTTATTATACAGAAAATCTTATTTTAATATACAGAGCAAAAAGTTAAAAATAAATGGATACAGATATTCTTTTTTACCAAGCTTTATTAAAAACATATATATGAGTCATTGAGTCATTGATCATTATATTAAAAACATATATATGAGTCATTGATCATTTTCTAAAACCGTGAAACTGCGTTAATCGTGTGACATTGATCATTATATTAAAATTGACAATATAAAATTAAAATAATTAGAAGATTGATATAAAATATTATTAAAATATAAGTTAAAATTGAATTTTTTTTTTCTTTCATTTCCATAAAACTTTGTTTTTCTGAAAGACTCGTATAAAATTCTGTGCCACTGTCAACATTGTGGTAATCAATTGACAAGACAAAATACATAGGCCGGCACTTCTATGCAAAGATAAAAATTCAATGCCCAATGAATTAATATTACTCACATTCTGAATTTTGTTTTCTATTGACAAAAAAAAACTATGGTTTTTATTTTTATTTTTTTTTATATATAAGTAAATATTATAAATAAATATTACCACCCTTCTCGTACTAAATATTAATTACAAAATATTTATATTTCGTAATAATTATTTTCTCCGACTTTATCTATAAATAAAAATAGTCAACAAAATTATATATATTTTATTTAAATTTTAATACATTAATTTTTTGACCAAATTTTCTTTATAAATAAGTCAGAGAGTATTATTTTCTATTTTCAATATAGCATTAATTAATTATATTATTTTGATTCAATTCAAAATTAATATTAATATTGATAATTATGACTAATATTGAATGACCAATAAAAATAATTTTGTAAAAGTGTTATACTTTTTATTTATTTACAACTTTTTTTTAATATAAGAAATAACCTAAAGTACTATTCAATATATGATAGCCACAGACTCAGCAGAGTTAAGGCATTGGAAATGGGAAACACAAGGACTTTAGCTGCTGCAGAATCTCTGTTTGTTATTCTTTTCTTGTTTTGTTTCTATGGTACACATGTATCTGCTTATACAAAGTACAACACTGGTGCTGGTGTTGTTGAAGGAAAATTGAATGTTCACTTGGTTGCACACTCCCATGATGATGTTGGTTGGTTGAAGACTGTTGATCAGTACTATCTTGGCACCAACAATACCATTCAGGTTATAATCATGTTCAATTAATTTTGTTTAAGTGTATCTTTGGATTAACACTAAATTATGTAATTATTGGTTTATTGAACTTTGATATATTTTTTTCTCTCTGTTTGATTGTTTTTTGTAGGGAGCATGTGTTCAGAATGTGTTGGACTCAGTAATTTGTTCTCTTCAAAAGGATCCCAATAGAAAATTTATTTATGGAGAAATGGTAAATTTAACCTTAGATATCCAAATACAAACATTTAAATCTAATAATTTGTTATGTTCAAATGATGCCGTCATAATCAAATCAACACATTATTACACACATGACTAAGCATATAGATTTTTGATTTTTTTTAGACCTTTACTTAATTCAGCAAATTTAGTATTAATTTAAATTATGGATTTTGTCAAATAAATAATAGGCATTCTTCCATCGATGGTGGGTTGAACAAAGTCCTCAAATACAAGAACAAGTGAGAAAGCTTGTGGATGCCGGTCAGCTGGAATTCGTGTAAGTAATAGTGCATGTTTGAATTAACGTTGACTTTAATTTAAATTAAATCACATTAAATTTAGTTTAATTTTTTAAAGTGTAACTCTGGTCGGAATTACATGTATTATACTATGATTCTGCTAAATGTGAGTATTTATGTTTGTTGTGTCGGCGCAGAAATGGTGGTTGGAGTATGCATGATGAAGCCACGTGTCACTACATAGACATGATTGATCAAACAACATTGGGACATAGGTTTATAAAGAAGGAGTTTAATACAGCACCTCGTGCTGGTTGGCAAATTGATCCTTTTGGACACTCTTCTGTGCAGGGTTACCTATTAGGAGCTGAGGTGCTTTCATTTACTTCAACTCCATCTTATACACTGTTATTAAAGTTATGTTTGTTGAAATTAACTAATAACTTCTCATTTATACTAGATATTTGTTAAGTTAACTCAACGTTTCATAAAATTAATAATTTAATTAATTTTAAATTTTAAATTAATGTAATTTTTTTTAATGAAAAATAAATTTTATCAATTAAAACTTAATATATTTTTAAAATAATAATTTAAAATTTATCAATCTCATATATATATATATATATATATATTAATAACGGATATATTTGAAAAAAAATCATAATGCACTTAGTAATTTGAGAGAATGCACTTAATAATTTGAAAGAATATTTGTATTAAGGACAAGTTTTTTTTTCTCAAATAATGTTTAGAATTAATGATATATATAGTATCAATTGTCTTACAATTTTAAATAGAAATGTGACGATAAAATTTCTTATAATTTAAAATATTTAATCCGTTATTGCTTCTATATATGTCGAACTCTCCAACAATAGTATTTTCATCATTTTGTATTAAAATATTTGAGATTTAGATGATGAATTTGATATCTAAAATGTTTTTAAAGTTAGAAAGCTATTTTTTATAAATAAAAATAAATGAACAATAAAATTAGTAGTATATGTTAGAAAGAGTCTCTTATATAGTTTGTTGCAAACATAATTTTTAGTAAAACATAAAATTGAAAACTGTATTTTGATTTGGCTTTGCAGCTAGGATTTGATTCTGTACACTTTGCTAGAATTGATTATCAAGACAGAGCTAAGCGTAAAGTTGACAAATCTCTTGAAGTTATTTGGCGTGGCTCCAAAACATTTGGTTCTTCTGCTCAGATTTTTGCCAACACTTTTCCTGTTCATTATAGTGCTCCAAAGGGTTTCAACTTTGAACTCTCCAATGACTTTGATCCCATACAGGTTCCAAATTCAAATACTAATGCTACAATTTTTTTTCATGTTTTGTTAACAACAGGACTAACATATTGCATGTCACATTTTACAACTGCAGGATGATCCTCTTTTATTTGATACCAATGTTGAACAACGAGTCAATGAATTTATTAATGCTTCTATTATCCAAGTAGGTTAATTCTATACATGAATTTTGATAATACTATACCATTTCCTCATTCTAATTGGTTTTAATTGTGGTGCTGAGTACTAATTTATTTTTATACTATATTATTCAATGATTATGCACACAAATTTGTAACTGAAGTAAATTAAGAATGAAAATTGGTTCAACGGCGTAAATGTTTTTAAATTTAAATGATTAATTTTGACATGAAAGAAAGAAGATAAACGACCTGTTTAAAACTATAAATTAAGTTAAAGAATCCTTTGGTAAATCAAGTATAAAATACAAAGTCAAAACGTGAGTTGTTAGATTTTAATTTGACAATTCAGATAATTGATCGCGTGAATGTCAAAAATCCAAATTTACTAGGTATAGTATCAAAAAAAAAAAAAAAAACAAGAATGTGAAAATTTGGTTTGCTTGTACTTGTTATAGGCGAATGTGACGAGGACGAACCATATCATGTGGACAATGGGTGATGATTTCGAGTACAGATTTGCAGAAACTTGGTTCAGGAATATGGATAAATTAATTCACTATGTTAATAAGGTAGGGGTTTATACTTTATATTTATAATGCATATGCTGATATTTCTTTTTTGTACATGTATTGATTTGTATCATGCTGAGTTCTAATACATGTTTCCTTATGCTTAATGTTCAGGATGGTAGAGTGAATGCCTTGTATTCTACTCCATCTCTTTACACCAATGCCAAAAATGCTGCAAACCAATCGTGGCCACTGAAAACCGACGACTACTTCCCGTGAGGATCTGCTATTGTTTTGTTTCTGATGCAGCTTATGATCTCTTAAACCACTTATACACATTTTGATGATTTCTTATAGGTACGCTGATGCCCCAAATGCTTATTGGACCGGATTTTTCACAAGCCGACCAGCCTTAAAGCGATATGTTAGGATGCTAAGTGGATACTATTTGGTATGATATTGATGTTACATACTACAATGAAATTAAGTGTATTTTTCTTGTTTGCACTTACGCATTCTTAACAAATCCAAGGCATTTCTAACCTTTTCGATGTAGGCAGCGCGTCAACTTGAGTTTTTCGCGGGAAATAGATCAACTATATACAATACTTATGACCTTGGAGATGCTCTAGGAATAGCACAGCACCATGATGCTGTCTCTGGAACTGCCCAACAACATACAACTGATGATTATGCAAAGCGGCTGGCTATTGGAGCCACTAAGGTGAGGAACTTGAACTTTTCCGGATGTGATGCAATTCTAGATGGAAGCATGGATAAGATAAAAATGTAGAAAGAATAATAGAAATTGTATATAGAATGAGTAGTGATTACATCAAGCCTTTATAAAGGCTAACAAACTAATAACTAACAACTACTGCTTACAAGCTAACGAATAACGATATCTCTAATACCTGAGTTAAATTTTGACTATATATTTTGTGTCTCGCAATTGTTTATATGCTTAATTTTCCAATAGTATTGCTTTCTTGTAGGCTGAAGCTGTTGTTAGCTCTTCTTTGGCATGTCTAGCTGGTAAGAAATCAGGTGACCGATGTTCAGCACCTGCATCAGCATTTTCCCAGGTAATGTTTCAAATCAATAAAAGTAGAAAGCAAAAACAATAAAAATGTTGAATAGGCTCTTTCGTTGTTTCAGCTACAGATATATTTTTAGGACACACTTTTCATTTTCTGTCAGTATTATTGATGTAGATTATGTAATTGGTCTTCTATTCTTCAATTATTTTGATCCTTAATTTTTTCTCCAATATTGCTGGATTTTGGCAGTGTCAATTACTCAATATCAGTTACTGCCCTCCAACAGAAGACAATATTCCAGAAGCTAAAGATTTGGTAATATTTTCACAATTTTTGGTTATTAAGAATGCTGGTTCAATTTTATGTGAAAAATGTTAATGGTTTAATTTTCTAGGTAGTGGTGGTGTATAACTCCCTTGGATGGAAGCGTACCGATATTGTTAGAATACCGGTAAGAATACGTGATTTGCTTGTGGCATCATAAAATAAAGAATTTTCAATATCATGCAGAATGTAACCATCATTTGCATCAGGTTAATGATGCTAATCTTTTGGTCAAAGATTCATCTGGCAATAACCTTGAAGTGCAATATGTGGATGTCGATGATGTTACAACAAATTTAAGAAATTTGTACGTGAAGGCGTATTTGGGGGTGTCTCCGAAACAAGCACCAAAATACTGGCTTCTGTTTCAGGTGTCTATACCTCCACTTGGATGGAGCACATACTTCATTTCTAAAGGAGCTGGAAAAAGTAAGTTCCAATTGTTTCAAGTGTGTGAGTTGTTGGTTTGTACCACAGTGATTGTATAAAGAATTAAATATAGATTTTTATTAACTGATTTGATAAATTTCAGTACTAACTATGCTTTATTGATGTTTCAATTTGATAGGTACAAGGAGAAAAGGAGTCATGTCACATCTAAATAGTAAGAAAGGTGGGAACATCGACATCGGGCCGGGAAATTTAAAGATGTCCTTTTCTTCAATCTCTGGACAACTCAATCGGATGTATAATACCAGAACTGGAGTAAGTAATTTTTCATGTTCATAGATCATAGACATCACAAGAATGTTTTTAATTTTGAGTTAACTTAACTGAGTTGTTTTTCATGGAAAATCGCCAAAATATAAAGAACTTTTTAAATTTTCTATTTTGACATAGACCAGAAAAAAAATATAGAAATACTATTTTCAGCTATTAACTCAACGTTGATGCAATCATCAAACTTCAAATTTTCATATACAACCATCTATATTCTGTTATGCTTTATTTTTTGTCTGGTTGAGTATATATTCTACTGAACTCGTTTACCAGGAATCGTTTTAATTCTATAGATATCAATGAAGATCAAGTGTGTTCAAGGCATAATTTTGTCACTTAGGTTTAACCTTATTGCTTTCACATGAAGACGCATATCTTAGCAAATAGGAAAAAATATAACACAATTTTTAAATTTTGCAGGTTAATATACCAATTCAGCAAAGCTACCTTTGGTATGCCCCTACTGATGGTGGTGAAGTTATTAGTGATGGTCAGGTGTGTGATTTCCTTGCACATATCATTCAAATATCAAATTAAATTATTATAGTGTATGCTTCAATAGTATGATTTCTCCTGTAGGTATCCGGTGCATATATATTCCGCCCAAATAATTCCTCTCCGAATATTGTTTCAAGATCGGTAAGTTTTCATCTTTAATCTGTTAACCTATGGCATTGGGTGGATGTCCACTTTCCATTCGGCTTTTATATTTCTTAAACAATGTCAATATCTTTATAGACGTGTCTTGATTTAATTGATATATGCAGGTGCCCTTCAAAGTAATTCGTGGACCGCTAGTTGATGAGGTTCGTCAGAAGTTTAGTCCTTGGATTTACCAGGTCAGTAACTTGTACATTAAGTTACCAATGTGGACTATAATTGTGAGTGGTTCAATATTGAAAATTTTCACATTACTTTCAAGTGAAAATCGAAAATCGAAAATTGAAAATTGAAACTTTTAACGATACTCGCTAAATACCAAAATGGAATTGCTCTATCCATGAGTAACTTCTGTTCTGCTTACAATTTTGTAGGTTACTAGGTTGTACAAAGGCAAAGAACATGCTGAAATCGAATTCACTGTAAGTCACATTGTTTTCTCTTGTGAAAAAGAACTCTTATGTGTTGAAAATACTAGGAAAAAAATAAAGAATCTTATATCTCTAGTTCGGTTGTTGTAAATATAACTAATAAGGTTCTGACACAAATTTATATATGAAGGTTGGTCCAATTCCTACCGACGATGGAGCTGGAAAAGAGGTAATCACAAGAATGACAACAAATATGGTCACAAACAAGGAGTTTTATACTGATTCTAATGGAAGAGATTTTCTGAAACGGGTAACTTTCATACAATTTTCTTCTGTTTATTATGAAATCCTATGGGGAGAAAAGACTTATATGACCTATAAAAATACCGATGCAGGTTCGAGATCATAGGGAAGATTGGCCACTTCAAGTTAATCAACCTGTAGCAGGAAACTACTATCCAGTAAAGTTCTTTCACTGTATTAATACATATTCATAGTTGATTAGTATCTATAATCTTGATTAAGTTGATATAGTTATTAGATTTTTTTTTTAATAGCAAAAGTTGATAATCAGTTTTTCTGTTAGTAATTAGATGATATGAGAAATATCTTATAATATATTGTTCCAAGCTTAGAATATAGTAGATTATCACTTCAGGTTAATTTTCGTATCTCTTGGTTGTTATTATATTCGTTACCTATTTGATTAGGATTAAAAGCCTAGTTTTAGCATAAATAATTGCAAGTGCTGAGTCTTTTGTATATGACACATCAAGCTATAGTTATAATTCAAAGTTTTAATTCTGTCTCTTCCCTCTTTCTTTGTTTAAGAGACAGCAAGTTTTAAAATAACTAATTTTTTTTTCTGTTCAGATCAATCTTGGGATTTATACTAAGGATAATAAATCTGAACTCTCAGTCTTAGTTGATCGTGCCACCGGTGGATCCAGCATCAATGATGGTGAAGTGGAGTTGATGCTTCATAGGTATCTATCTAACTAAATGTTAATTCTCTATTTTAGTATTATTGTATTGCATACAAACTATTACATATTGATACTCAATGTTTACTACTCAAGGCGCATTCTCCTAGACGATGGCAAAGGAGTAGGGGAACCACTTGATGAAGATGTTTGCGCAACCAATAGTAGTAGCTGTGAAGGACTATCAGTATGAAAATGTCACCAATTAGTTTACATTTATATGCAAATTTAGTTTGTTTATTGGAAGACTTGGAACACACCATTTTTCCTCTGTTATGTTTATATATAGCATATGGGTTTTTATCCCCTTTTCATGTAATATCTCATTGTCCATGTTGTATCAGGTCAGAGGAAATTACTATATCAGTATTGACAATGTCGGAGCTGGTTCACGCTGGCGCCGTACAACTGGTCAAGAAATTTACTCACCACTTTTATTGGCTTTTACACATGAGGTATGGCATGCAAGACTCTAGATTTGGTACTTCATGGACTAATAATCATCACCATATGATTAAATATTACATCTTATGAGATTCTTATTTGTCAGAATGCAGAAAATTGGAAGTCTTCTCATTTGACAAACGGAACTGTCATAGATTCAAATTACAGCTTGCCACCTAATGTTGCCCTGATAACTCTTCAGGAGTTGGATGGTGGAAGTGTTCTTCTCCGTTTGGCACATCTATATGAGGTAAATGCATGAAAATTTTCATGGTTCTAAATTGCAGTTTATGTTGCGCTTTTGTTGCAAACCTTGATATTATGACAAAATGCTGTCTATGCTGCTACAATTGTAGTTGTGATGTCATTGTAGATATCTCTAGAACCTTTATAGTGCGACTACAATTGAAGTTGTAGACTACAATTTAGAACTATGAATATTATACTATATTTAAGTTGTAATAAGTAACTAACTGTTTATTGTTGGTATATTGGTTGTAATATAATTCTCGTGTTTTCAATGTGGTATTAGCCAAGTGAAGATGCTCAGTATTCAACATTAGCCAAAGTTGAACTGAAAAAGTTGTTCCCTAAAAAAACGGTACATATTTAACATCTCTTTGTGATGCGTATACTTTCTTATAGAATAGCTTAATTTGGACTAAGTTTTCTTTTTATTAATAATGAAGATAAAGGAGTTGAAGGAGGTAAGTTTATCAGCTAACCAAGAGAAGTCAGAAATGAAGAAGATGACATGGAATGTTGAAGGGGACAAAAAAAGACAAGAACCTCAACCAGTTAAGGGTGGCCCTGTCAGCACTTCAGATTTTATCGTCCAGCTCGGTCCAATGGAAATCCGTACTTTCCTATTGAAATTTTGAAAACTACACTCAAATGGTCACTTTCTTTTTTTTTTTTTTTAGTAATAAGCAAGTATAGTTTTATATTTAGCTATTCAAATAGTATACATTTAACCATCCAAGTAAATTTATTAGTAAAAAAATTATCATTTGATTGCTATATCTATTCATATTGTTTTGACATTTTCAATCTATACTGCAAATATAAATAAAACATATTTAAGTATAAAAATTATCAAAAATCAAGTTATGACTCATAAATAAAATTAATGAGATGATAAATTTATGATTTTAATTTACAATTTAATATTTTTTTTTAATTGGTCACCTCATTTAATTAGTCAGCTTGACACTGCAAATAAAGAGCTCAATAAATATGTAGATTCTACAAATAATGTGTCCCATATCATCAAATAACACATTGTTGTAATGATGGTTATCATACATCAATCTGGTTAATAATGATACTGCCAAAATATCAATTGTAATTTTTCTTAAATAGAAAGTCTTAAAGTGATATTAGCAGAATACAAGGTAAACAAATACACTAGGTGAGATGAGCCAAGTTAATTGTAAACTTGTAACATTGTTAGTTAACATGAGAAGTGGACATTAGAAAGTGAAGTGTGAGAGTTTTTATAGAAGATATGGAAAATGTGTGATGTATATGCTTGCTCTCTCTAGATACCTTTTCTCTCCCTCTCATATTCTTCTACTTAAGTTATTCTTAGAGAGGATCTTTTACTATTGTCATATATTGCAATAATTATAAAAATTATTAGATTTCGCGAGATAAACTTTTTATTTCTAAATCTAACAATTCTTAGTGCACTGTATATCATTTTTTTATTCTCCTACACATTATGTGTTAGAATCAGTTGTTATCTATTATATATATTTAAAACAGACCCCGAATACAATATATCTCACCTCACCATCAAATGTCACTTCTCTTCCTTTCTCTCGTCTCAAATTATGCTCTCAATACCTAATCTCCTTCAATCCTACTTTATTTTTCCTCTTTCTTCCACAATTTCTTTAATACTTCCAAAATTTATTTGATAATATTATTTTATAATAAATTTATAAAATTATTTTACAATTATTTATAATTTATAAATTATTTTATAATTTGATAATAATTTATAATTTATATTATTATCAAATTATTTTATAAATTATTATATAATAAATTTATAAATTATTTTATAATATTATTAGTCATTTACCAATGGTAATAATTTATACTATTAATCATTAAATTCAATAAAAAAACCGATTAATCACTCATAAATATCGACATAAATGTTTTTTATCTAATAATATTATTTTATAATAAATTTATAAATTACAAAATTATTTTACAATTATTTATAATATATTTATAAATTATAAAT
>JBBPBT010000347.1:9686276-9697915 GCA_037974875.1 Cicer bijugum
ATCAAAAGAAAAAAAAAGATAAATGATTGAAATATTACTTGAAATTGAGTTAAGGGACTACGAGACCAACTATGCCTAATAATAATTATAAATACAAATCATTACAATAATACATAAATAATAATCAATGTATTTTTATTTGTAAACAAATTATATTTATTCATTCAAATTAATGGAATAAATCAATTGAGAAGAACACAACTACAAATTTACTTAAACTAAAAAAGATAAATATGCAAACAAGCTCACAACATTGAAAAATGCCTACAAATTTAACAAAATTAAAATGATCAAATAATTATGTATCATAATCTGTAACATTGACAATATTAAAGTCATTGCTTAAATCTATCTTTATTAGATCAAAATTAATATATCAATTTAAACAAAATAAACACTTAAGCAAGATAAGAAAACTAACAAAACAACTTCACAATCAGACTAGAAAGTAACAAATTAAACACAAGTAAAAATAGATCTATGTAAAAATCACTTATTTATATAATAAGATACACATAAAAAGATGTAGAGAGATAATTCCTGACCCAAAAAATGACCCCAAGTCACTCATCTCCTATGATGATGAAGAAAGAGAGATAGCGAGAAGAAGAGTTTCTTGCCCTATTTTACAAGATTCTACCTGCACCACACACCTAAACCTGTAACTCCTCAAGACACATGAAAATATAATTTTATCTTTTAATCATTTATAATAAGTTTTAAAATTGATAGTTTCGTAAGTTTTAAATTTTCAAAACTTTCAGAAGTTTCAAATTTTCAAAATAAGAACTATATTTCGAAAATTTAGAAGGTTTCGAAAGTTTCCAAATCTAAAAAGTTTACAAAGTTTCGAAATTTTCCTAGTTTGAAAGTTTTGAATTGTTTGAAAGATTAAAAAATTCTGGAATTTTCTATTTCAAAAGTTTCAAATTGTTTGAAAGTTTCAAATTGTTTGAAAGTTTTGAATTATTTGAAAGTTTCGAAAAATTCTTATTATTTTGAAAGTTTAGAAAATTCTTGTTATTTTGAAACTTTCGAATATTCTAGAAGGATGAGTGAAAAAAATGAGAAGTTAAAAAAAGTTTTTATAGATAGTTAGAAGGGTAAAATTATATTTTCATGTTAATTGTGAGGGGTCACAAGTTTAGATGTAGAGATGCAGGGTAGAATACTCCTAATTTTAAGATGATGTTAGTATGAGATGGTAAGGTTCAACCCAATACATATGAAGGTCTAAATCAAATTTGAATACAAGGTATTTTATAATCTATAATAGTCTTTCAATAACATTATTAATAACTTTATAAAAAATATGTAGACACTTTAGAGCATAAATTACACTAATATAATCAATTTTGTATAATATTATTTTTTTTCAATTGATAATATAATAAAAGTTAATTGATTTAATATTTATTAAAATAATATTAATTTTAGGTAAAATTTTATTAATTTAATTTTTGAAAAAAATTAGAATTTGAGGTCTTTTAATTTATTAAGTAAATTTTTTGGAAGTCTTTTTGTTAAACAGTTTTTTTAGGCATAAATTATTCGGCTTTGACGACCTTACCTTTGGACCGACCCTGGTAGTCCATTAATTACTTAGAATGTGTTTAGATAATAGAATTTTTTAAAGGGAATTTTCAAAATTTTGTAAATTGGTACCTAAAATTTTGCAAGTTGATCCTTATAAAATTTCAAAATAATGGCTCAACTTTTTTCAAAATTTCATTTTCATTTTCACACCAAAGTTGAAATTTATAAAAATGACTCAATAATAAATGAATAAATTCAATTGAAGTATTTGAATTATTTAAAATTTTAAATCATCTGATGTTTTCAATTACTCCACCAAATCACATTCTAAGATGTTCTACTCATTTTCAAAAATTCATTTCATCACTAGTGATCGGGTGCGGTTTCATCACTATTTGGTCCATATTTTAGTTTAGGGCGGGACTTGAAAAAATGGGTGGAACTAACCATTGGTTCACATAGCTCACTCATATTAGATAAATCGGTCTTAATAAAAGAAAATCTATTTTTCATTTTTAAATTTTCTAAACAAATTCTCAAATTTTATCTAGATCGATTAATTTAAAAATATAATTTATATGTCTGAAAAAATCAATTCAAATTATATATTTGAAAATATTAAGTGCGAAAGGAAAACAATTTTAAATAAATTACACTAAAATAACAAAATATGGAAATGTTATTTTACAATTAAAACACTAATGGTTATGCTACACCACTTATAGAGTAGTGTACTTTATTATACACATAGCTTATATCTTATTGGAGGAAGCATCATCATTATTGAAAAAGAGTGTGGGCCTCACAGCACCAAATTCAGAGCATCAAAACCCAAACATAGGAAGTTCATTGATTGTGGTTTCTTCCATTTGTTCCCATCCCATAGTAATAGCCACAACAAGTGTATGATTCAAAACAAGCCAACCGTCCTACTGGGCCAAGCCAAGGGACACAGCATATAAAAGGAAGTGGAAAATGTAATAATATGCCAATAAAACATAGATAAGGGTATCCGGAATAAAACACCACAACCCTCTCCTTTTTTCTAGGTCAATATCCTCCTTATAATTGGGTGAATTTATATAGAAACACACAATTCTCTTCACACTCGTCATCTGCAGTTATACTCTCTTTAGAATATAATACAATCAAAACAATTAAATCATGTATTTAATATTAAATAGGACTAGATACATTAGTTTTCTATTTATTCTTTTTAGTTAATATTTCATTTTAGAATGAAATAATTTAAGACTACAACTTAAAATTGTTTGTTAAAATTTAATAGTCCATACAAGTGTAACATCATACTACAACTATACTATATTAGACCAAATTCCAACCTTCATATTTTTGTTTTGAAATTAAACTTCTTATCACTTAAATCAACAACTTTCACTTCTACAAATAAAAATTTAGGTAAACTATTATTTTAATTCTTAAAAGTATATGATGTTGTTATTTTGGTCTTTGATTAAATAAAAAATTTAAATTAATTATTGAATCATTTAACTAATTTAGTTCATAACGTCGTAATGAATTTTTCTTTAATAAATTTATATCTTTTAATGATTTTTATGATATTAAATTATATACTAAAAATTATTTTAATAATTAGAAGATTAATTTAAGTTATTGATTAATTCAAAGACCAAAGAGACAACACCTTCCAACTTCAAAAATTAAAAAAACACGTAAAAGTACAAGCAGCATTATTAAAGAACACATATCAAAACAAAACGTTTCTATACTTTTCTGTACATATTTTATTTACTAAACTTTATCAAATTTCATAAAAGAAAAAAAAAATTAACACAAAATTTTAACATAATTATGACGTGTAAATCTAATTCCATTATGTCTGAGACACATGGACACATGTTGGATTGGTACTTTATAAGCTCATAATATAACACCTTTCAAGTAACATAACAGTGAGTTAAAAGTAGCAGAAGACAAAAGACCAAACTTGTTCTGTATGTTCACCAAGTTCAATTTCTCCTATGGCTACCAAGTGCATACATGTTTTTGAAAGACTTTTGTGTTTTGTCACTTCTTGGAAGAAAAGTAACACACCAACTGGTAGAAGAAATTTCCAAAGAGATGTGGAGAAGGAAGAATTCCAATATACTAGTACTCAATGTCTCTCATCTTATTACAGTGTCTTTGTGGTTCGCTTAGCAATCATGGTTAGTTATATTTTTATTTGAGTGTTAGCATCAGTTACAATATAGTTTTTGTGGAGAGACATTCATTCATAAATTTATTACATAAAGGAAATGCTATTTGAACATCAATTTGCCACAGCAAAATTTGATAACTTAGTTCACACATGTGGTTAATGAAGTGTTAGATTTGATTAATATTAACCATCTACTGAACTTTATTGATTAACCACAAATTTAAAAATGATTAACCTTGATTTATAAGTGTTCAAATCTATATGTAGTTGGAATATCTGAAATAGTGGTTAATAATGTTCAAATTCGTGATTAATTAAGCTGATGCTTCATAATGTGTCTCATTGAATTGTGTTAATCACATGTATGATGAACTATGTTAATCCTTTAAAAAATTGTTGAATTTATGTTTAAATTACATTTTGTATTTATTAATACTAAAAGAGAGCCATTGTATTGAAGGATTAGAGTATACCCTTTGTTGTGAAGATAAATAAAAACCCAATTTGTTGGATTAATAAGCCATTATTTTTCTCTATATAGGTTATGCTAGCTATCTTGATTGGTCTACTCACTTTCCTAACATGGCATTTCACAAAGATTTATACAACAAAGTCTCTAAATAGTTTGGCTTATGACCTGCGTTATGAACTTCTGCAACGTCCGATTTTGAGGATGTGGAACATTTTGAACTCTACTGCTGAAATCACAAGTGCTCAAGTTAAGCTTTCTGAGTATGTTATCAGAAGCCACAGTAATCTAGCCAATCAAGCAGAACACGTTGAGGTTGATTGTAATGTTATCTATTCATTGTACACTTGCTATGCTATATATGTTAGAATTTAAATACCATTTACACTTAGGACATGTTTAGAATGACCTATTTGAGCTTACCCACTGGCATATGAGATTGTCTGAGACAACATATAAAAATAGCTTACAACAGGTTCAACTTATTTTCATAAGCTCTTCATGATAGATTATGAAAATGGCTTATAACTTATATAAAAACAATTTGACTATATTTTATCTTTGGTTATATAAATAGCTTATACATAACCACTTATATGCTAGTGGTTTGCTTATTTGTATTGTTTCATTTTTTAGCAGATGTATGAAGCCATGAGGGCTGTAACATGGGCACTTTTTGCTAGCCGAAAAGCTCTCGATTCAATAACTGTCAAATATAGCAACGGTTTTGTCCAGGCATTTCATAGAGACTTGAAGGATAATAACACTTTTTACATTTACACTGATCTTGCGTATAATGCAACCAATTCATTAACAGCACATAAAGTTTTGAATGATAAAGACATTCATGGAAACAAGTCTACGATTTGGTACCGAGAACAGCTTGATCCTGTCAGTGGCGAGAAGATAGGAAAAGCAATGCAAATTGCACCAGAAGACTCAATAAGTATAGCTGGCCTATCCCAAGTACCTGACGGCGTAGCTTCGTGGCATGTTGCTGTGAGCAAGTTTACAGATTCGCCGTTACTTTCTGCAGCATTGCCAGTATGGGATTCTTCTAATAAGACCATTGTTGCAGTTGTTGGAGTTACAACTGCACTTTATAGTGTAGGACAGTTAATGATGGAACTAGTTGATAAACACAGTGGTCATATGTATTTGACCTCTCAAAAAGGCTATTTGCTAGCAACTTCCACAAATGACCCACTACTGACAAATTCAACAAAGCCACCGAAGCTTAAGATGGCCGTTGATTGCGATAACAAAGTGATAAGAGAAGGAGCTCGGTGGCTAGAGAAAACCTATGGGAACAATTCTCCTCCAAGTCATGAGGTTCGTGTAGAGAATGCCAGACTAGGCCACCAACAATATTACATCGACTCGTTCTTCCTAAACTTGAAGAGACTTCCTCTGGTACATTTTAAGACACTTTCATTTGATCTTATATTTAGTATCGACATTTAAAATTTTACAATGATGTATAGATAAGTAAGTCATAAATTTTACACGCTAACAATAACTAATGGTCATGTCAGCTCCGTAACGTTACACATCATCGAAATAACAGTCAATTTTAGATGAAACTAAACACGTGAACAATTTTGGACTTTCTTTTTCTGGAGGACTATTTTGGATTGCGCTATTTGTGTCAGGGACTGATTTGTATATTTACTCTATAATTTATACATTTTGATTGGCTTAAACTTTGTGCAGGTGGGTGTAATAATCATACCAAGAAAGCATATCATGGGTCAGGCTGATCAAAGAGCCTTCAAAACATTGGTTATTCTGATATCTGCTTCATTGTGTATTATTGCCATTGGATGTGTTTGCATTTTGATATTGACAAATGGAGTATCAAAGGAAATGAAGCTAAGAGCAGAACTAATCAGTCACCTCGAAGCAAGAAGGAAGGCGGAGGCATCAAGCAACTATAAAAGCCAATTTCTTGCAAATATGAGGTTGGTTTTTCTAGTTCTATGTTTCTACAGCGTAGAAGAACTTTAACAAATCGCTATGGTTATTATGCTCTTGTGTGTTCACAAGTGTTACTCTTCAATAGCATTTTCTTGAATGCATTACAGTCATGAACTGAGGACACCGATGGCAGCAGTAATCGGGTTACTTGACATTCTTATGTCTGACGATCACCTCACAAACGAACAATGTGCAACCATTACTCAAATAAGAAAATGCTCAACCGCATTGCTCCGTTTACTCAACAACATCTTGGATCTAAGCAAGGTGATATACTATATAAGCTAAGGCTTTTTCTCAAAGAATTCTAGTCTCATGCTTATAGCAATTACTGAAATGAATACCATTGTGACGAAACTGCACTCATTCCAAAAAGACTTCTCTAATATTTTATAGCACATAGGTGGAATCTGGAAAACTTGTCCTAGAAGATGCAGAATTTGACTTGGGAAGGGAACTTGAAGGGCTTGTAGATATGTTTTCTGTACAATGCATTAACCACAGTGTAGAAACTATTTTAGACCTTTCTGGTATGAATCTTAATTTGGTTGCATAAGATCATAGGTGATTATAAATCTCTACAAGTTTCTGATTCATCTAGTTAATTTTCTGCAGACGATATGCCAAAGCTAGTTCGTGGAGATTCTGCTAGAGTAGTTCAAATTTTTGCGAATTTGATCAACAACTCAATCAAGTTTACTCTATGTAAGCCAAACTTTTTCTTTTAGCATATTTCTTGAAAAATTCAAAGATTTATCAAACGGTATCAACAAAGCACTTAAAATCTGACGGAAGACGAATCTCAACTCTTTCATATGGTTTACAGCTGGTCACATTATTCTGAGAGGATGGTGTGAAAACTCAAATTCTTATGATGATAGTGAAAGTTTTAACCGGGAGCAGAAGAAATCAGGATGTTCGCAGAAGATCAGAACGAAACAACATGAAAACCATGCAAAGAAGAGTTCTAATAGTGATAACAAAATGATCCTTTGGTTTGAAGTTGATGACACAGGCTGTGGTATGATTCAAAATAACTAGTCTAGAAAAACTTCATTGAAAATGAAAACTACCCCTTCTGTGGTAAAAGAAAAAACAGTTTTAGGATAAATTATAATGATTTGCTTCCAATGTTTTTGACATTTTTATGGCTAACTAATATTATTTTTTTAAACTAAAAGTTCATATCAACCGTGCATATGTAGGTATTGATCCAAGTAAATGGGATTCTGTGTTTGAAAGCTTTGAGCAAGCTGATCCATCAACTACTAGACTGTAAGTAATTTAAATATTTAACAAAAACTAAACAAATCTTTCATTGTAACTGATTTTTCAAATTAATGAAACCATTATCCAATAGTTTAAAGAGCCTTTTGAATGTGGCTATAGAATTAAGGAGTTCTTAAACTCTTTTTTTTCTTCATTTCAGGCATGGAGGCACTGGTCTTGGTCTTTGCATTGTCAGATCCCTGGTGAGTAAGACCATTAAAATATAAATAGCGCACATGTACTACATTTGTGCCTAACTATAAGCTCTAATTTGAAAATAATTGTCCGTAAATATAAACCTCATTTTAAATTACTAAACATTTATTTATTTTCTAAATATATCCTTAATTAATACTCCTAAGTAAAAAACCAAAATAAAACACATCTATATACAAAAAAGTATTTTAGGATATTTATACACAAAATATCTACTCTTAATAAATGTGAAAAATGCTAATGAGGTTTATAAATAGGGATTGAGGTAGTAATTAAATCATGTAAAAAGGTGAAGCTTATATCAGTTGCAATGTTTTTTTATAAGCAATGTCAGTTGCATGTAACATGAGCAAGAAATCATTACCTTAATTTAGCATAGTAGGCTTTTCTTGTCAAGTTCCATTAACTCACTTGCATTTGTCCTTTCTCTTCCTGAAATGATATGAATATAATAAGTTGTATATAATTTCATTTGATTTCCTTATTAGTACTCTTTGGTGACAGGTTAATAAGATGGGTGGAGATATCAAGATTGTCAAAAAGGACGGTCCAGGAACACTAATGCGATTATACCTGCGTCTCAATGCACCTGTGGATGCCACAGAACAACATTGTCAAGTAGATTTTGCTAACAATGGCTTAGTGGTGAGTAGAATCAGTCACCTTGGCACCACTGCTCTGAGTTGATTACAAAAGATAATAATAAAGAAGGAACTGAAATAAGAAGTGTCAATGCAGGTACTTCTTGCACTACACGGCAACATGAGTCGAATAATTACATCTAAGTGGTTACAGAAAAACGCAGTGGTCACTATCGAGGCATCTGAATGGAATGGATTAACACAAATTCTTAGAGAATTATTTAATGCAAGAACGTCAACTCATAACAATGACTTTGATTCACATTATGCATCTCATGAGGTCATGAAGTCTAAATTTCTGAGCATACAAGAATTGACAAATCCAACATTTCTCATTGCTGTTGATATTGATCTACTTGACTTGAGCACTGATATATGGAAGGAACAACTTAACTTCCTTCACAAGTACTCCGCGAGAGCAAGATTTGTATGGTTACAAAATTACGACTCCAGTAATACCATAAAGATGGAGCTTCGCAAGAAAGGACATATACTAACAGTCAACAAACCTCTTTACAAAACAAAGATGATTCATATTTTGGAAGATGTCATAAAGGAAAGAAATTTTGGGCTACAAAAGAAAAATATGATTATTCCGAGAACTACAACGAAAGAGGGTGATTTGCATGAGAGTTTTGAGATTGATTATTCTCATTGTGATGCTGCAAGCTCAGATGGTTCTGACATATATGAAGATAAACAAAGAGAAGAAGTAGTTAAATTCCATCCATCATCACAATACCAGATAAAAAACTGCTTCTTAGGATTAACTCATGAAAATAAGGAACATAATGATCCTAGGAAAGAAGTAACATTTTCGATAGGAGAAAAAGGCGAGGATTCTGGATGTGGTGAAACATCATGTAGGGTCGGTGGCTCAAGTAAAGCTGTGAATGGAAAGAAATCTCTTGAAGGTCTAAGGATATTGCTTGCAGAAGATACACCAGTAATTCAAAGGGTTGCTACCATAATGCTTGAAAAAATGGGAGCCATTGTTGTTGCTGTAGGTGATGGACAACAAGCAGTGGATGCTCTGAATAGCATGTTTGGTGTTGAAGATTGTAGAAAAGAGTCTCTCCTTAAAGAAAGAAACACAAGAACATCTCAAACTGAGATTCTATGTTTGCCTTCATATGATTTGATCCTAATGGATTGTCAGGTATGTGTGTACGACATGTAATGCTTTACTAGTATATTTAAACCATATTTAGGTAAACAACTTAATTAAGCGCTTTTGTCATATAAGTGTTTATATATAAGTTATTTCTATAATAAAAGATATAATAAGTCAAATTACTTTTATATAAATTATAAGCTATTTCCATAAGCTATCTTGCAGAACTTATAAAAATAAGTTTAAAACAACTCATGGATATGTCATAATGTTTGTATAAGTTCTCCCAAACAATCTCACAAATGCTTATACCAATAGATAAGGTCTAGTGTGGATAAACAACTTAATTAAGAGTTTATAGCATAAGCCCTTATCATATAAGTGCTTATGTATAAGCTATTTTTATAACAAAATGTTATGATATAGGATCCTAACACAAAAGATAAAATAAAGTCAAATTATTTTCATATAAGCTATATTGGAGAGTTTATAGAAATAAGTTGAAATTAACTCACCGACATGTCATGAGTTGTTTCTATAAACTCTCTCAAGCAGTCTTACTAGTCACAAGTTTATAGAAACAACTCAAATAAACCTATCCAAACATGCCCTTAGTAGCTCATTATTGCTAGCACAAGAAAATCAAGAAGTGTAATTACTATTGAAACAATGCTAAAGAATGGAACCTCAATATGTTTAGTTTTACTACAAGAAGTAAATATCATGCTGTATATTTTTTTAGTTTGATCTTTCTGATTCCTTATTTGTGTTTGTGAAATAACGCAGATGCCAAAGATGGATGGATACGAGGCAACAAAAGAAATAAGAAAATCAGAAGAGGGAACTGGTTTCCACATTCCAATTGTTGCACTTACAGCTCATGCAATGTCATGTGATGAAGCTAAATGTTTGGAAGTGGGTATGGATGCTTATTTAACTAAGCCAATTGACTTTAAACTTATGGAGTCTACCATTCTTTCACTCACAAAGAAGGAAACATTGACATCTGAAAAGTGAGGACATGGTCATGCTAACAAAGAATTGGACCTAGATAGAGCCTAGAAAATATAAACATAAGAAAACATGTCTTAACGTATGAACATTGACACAAACATCGATAATGGACACAATACTAATACATAGATGCGGATAATGATTTGAAACGATTGAAATGATTGAATGTACTGAACATGTGTTGATGTCTGACACAAACATGTGTTTAAACTGAACATGACTTCAATTTGAAGTTGCCGTACTTACTACATAAGTCTTATCATATGAATTCCAGCATTTTTCCTGAATTAACTCATTTGTACAGCAAATGAATGAAGCTTGTTTCTAACATTGTTATTTATAGAAGGCTTAGTCCTATTATTTGTATGTTTTTAACCATTTCTCTGTAGTCGTATTTTATTAATGTTTTACTCTACCTAACAAATTGCTTCTGTATACTTTGTTCCTTGTATAAAAATGATGAAAAATATTACATTTGATTTATTTTTCTTTTAAATGATTCATGAGATTTCGTTTGACCATGTAAGTGTATATCAGCTGGAATTGATTTTAAAGCTAGGAATCAAATGAATGAAAAGTTGAGAGAGAACATTATTTTTAATAACTGTATTGGAGTATAGATTATTGTCACAGCATTAAGATGTCCACCTCGCTGAGTTAGAATCAGCAAATGCACCAGCATATTGTAAAAAACTTAGCTTAACAACGTAACAAAGCATCTTTGTGTTTGGGGCAACGATGCAGTTAGTAAGGTTTTATAATCTTATTAAGTTTGTAGGTATTTATGCAAAATTTAACTTAATAAGTTGCAAATGAATTGAAGGATTATTTTTCTTCCACCCTCAATGTTCGATTTAAATTAATCTTAGTTAGTATATTTAGACATGTCAGATGTGATCCATAAGCGTTGATGCAGTTTATATATATAAAAAACAAAAAAAAGTTAAAAATGCAATTTTATTCCTACTATTTTAGATATAGTAAATCTGCAATTTTGATTTTTTTATTTTTTCTTAGTTTTGGTCCATATTTTAAAAAAAAATATTAACATTTGGTCCCAATTTTAATTTGAGTTTTAGTTAAATGATGTCACAGTAACATAAGTGATTGTGTAGAAAATTTGTAAAATGATATAAAAAATCATGGTGACGTGAAATTTTAATTTAATTTTAAATTACTTAAATAATTTCATAAAATTAAAAAAAATTGAAATTTCTTTTT